>CAEFZX010028481.1:0-38799 GCA_903066825.1 Alfaro cultratus
AAATAAATCAATCAATCAATCAATCAATCAATCAATCAATCAATCAATCAATCAATCAATCAATCAATCAATCAATCTAAGATTTAAAACTGCATAATTTCTGTGTTGAAAGTTGAAACAAACAAAGCTGCATGTAGAACGTTGTCTCCATCTTGTGGACAATTTGTTCAGTACAGAAAACATTGATAGAATATAGCACACTGTAGTATCATTAATTTTATTTATCTTAAAAGCATTTACATCTCACACCAAACACATAAGAGAAACACAATAACTCTCCAAAAATATTTGCTATAAACTAAAAAAAAATAGCAAAACAAAAAAAAAATAAAAATTGAGCCACTCTATGCACACCAACCAAACAGAAATAAATGTAAAAGGTTCTCCATCCAGTAAAAGGAAAACGGTCTTCTGATTGTTACTATTTTGTCTGAAAGTAGAAGAAAAGAAAATGTGTCAACATGAAAGTGATTAATGTTCTAATTCAAAATTATAATCAGTGAAGTACCTGAAGCAACATTATAGCTGATTCTTACCTTAATGATGAGGACAACAAGAGAAAATATGATGGTGAAGAGGAAAAAGCAGAGGAAGGTTAATGCCATCGACCAGGTTTCCTTCAATGCATCTTGACTCACATCAATGTCCTTGATCGTATCAAAGAAGGTACAGCTGTCCATAGTGTCTGTAAAAAATGTAGTTTCATTGGTTATAAGCTTATGATGACTTTAGTAAATAAAAAGTTAATAAAAAATGAATCTGACTCACAGTGGTAAACACTAACTCTTTAACACTCAAGAAAAATGTAGTTCACATACCTGGTTTGGACATGTTTACTGAGATGGTGGCGCCGTCATGTGTCACCTGACAGGTGATAATCACGCCAGGTAAGGTGTCAATTGGTGCAAGGCGAAGGCGACTAAGAATTCTAAATTTCCTATCTGGGCCTATGTAGGGCTCGGTTGTGTTGTAGTCCGACAGCTCTGTGGTTTCACTGCGGAACCAGGTGATATTGATGGATTTTGGGTTGAAGCCCGAGACCAGACACATGAGTTCATTCTCCCCCTGGAGCAAGATGGCTGAGGGTTTGGTGTATCTCACAGTGGCTGAGGAAATAAGTTATTTGTTTAGAGAGTTCTGTAGAAGAAAATAAGATTTCGGAAAACTGATTGTTAGCTTACCAAACACGTCACTTATGCTGGCTTCAAATGGAGTCTCAGAGGATTCATGTCTGACAACACAAGAGTAAGTTGAGTTATTGTTCTCAGCCTTAGTTACATTTAGTCTGCTCCTCATTGAAAAATAGCGTCTTCCCGGTTCTTTCCATGAAGGACTGTTAATATAGAGAGATGCTGGGAGTTGTTGGCCATTTTCTCTCCACTGAACAATGATGTCAGATGGAAAAAATGCTGAAACTAAGCAAGTAAGCATGACGCTGTCAGATGTACACAGCTCATCAAAAGTTGGATCCACTATCCTCAGAACTGGCTGATACAGATCTGGAAACACCAACACAAAACAGAAGGAAAGAAATGGTAAAATACATTTACGATAACATTTGTAAATAGTCCTTAGAGTGCTTGTAATACCTGTACTTTTGCTGATATAGTCTTTATAACGTTTGCTGGAACACAGATGTTTTCCCGCACAAGACACTTGCTTATTTGAGTGCCAGTCCTCTGCTGACACATAGAGGGAGCTGTGTAAAGTTTCCGTTCCGTTGTTGTGACTCACAGGTTTTTCCATATTGATATTACTTGGGGAAGCTTGCTGGTCACCTAGTCTCCATATTATGGAGAAATCACGAAGACTAGTCCCAACAAAAAGACATGTAACAGTCACCCGTCCCCTCTTTTGGAGTTCCTCTAGTTTAGGTCTCTGAATATAGACACCAACCACATGAGAAGACTTTGGCGTAACTAAGGGAGAAAATAAATCCTTGATAAAGCAGGGGATCCATATTTAAAACTAGAAAACTACATGGACAAATTTAGTTAGAATTTTACCTGAACAGATACTGATTTCCTTTTTGACATTTTTCCTTAGAGAACTGTCAGACACTTCACATGTAAATACCATTCCTCTTTTCCACTCTGCATGACTAACATGCAGTTTACTCATCACAACAACATGACTGTTGTTATTCATACTGATGTCTGAATTTGACGGGTTTATTTCCTTTGACCTGTTAAGCCATTTGATTTGTGGGTTAAAGCCCTGTCCGAAACACACTAGTGTTTGTTGCTCAAATCCTTCACTGGGAACAGGATGAACTTCCATTGAGGGTTCCACTAAAATGTTTTGAGAAAAGAAATTTAAACAGATAAGAAAACAGGTTAAAAATGCCAGTAGGTAGCAATACGTTTTCCAAGAAAGTACAAAACAACTCTCACCAAAGATTTTGCTCATCAATTTTGACTTGAAGGGAGTGCTGGAGAAGCCTTGGTTCACTGTGCACGAGACATTTGTGTCAATTTTCCAGGACTCTCTAGGAACAGAGAAACTTCTACTGACTGAATGAGGGCCGGATCCTTCAGGAAGATCAATATGATATTTTTGCAAAGCATCATTTCCATTCACTTGAAATGTGACATAGAGGTCCTGTGGAGAGAGCTGTGACATGTCACACTGGAAAACGGCACTTTCTCCCTTCAGCAACGCTGAGAAGGACCTTCTGATCTCCACCTGTGGACTCCCAACTGAAGGTGCTGGATCATAAAAGGTAAAGGCAAAATAATATGTCATACTTGTGTTTCTCGAATGTTCTGTGAAGTGCTAATGTGTAGGGATGCCTCACCTGCTACATTTACTGTCTTTTCAGTGGGTGAAAAACACCTATGTTCTGCTCTGCACGTTATGGTCTTCAGTTGCCTCCACTTTTCTGAAGGAACTGTCACATCAGCGGCTAAATGAGTGATGTTTCGAAGTTGAGTCGTTGCATATCCTTCCTGAATTCTTCCATCTATCAGCCAGGTGACTTTGGCATCAAAACCAGTGTGAACCAAGCATGTAGCTTTCATAGGTGCTGTCGTCACAGTCTTAAAGTTTGAAATGTCCAATTCAATGTTTGGAGGTGGGCTTGAACAAGCTGAAAGGGAGAAAAATTACAAATGAATGAAGAAGAAGCTATCACCGATCACATCCCCTCTTTCGACAACAATTCCAACTTCTACATACCAGATATAATAAGCGATTGCTTTGTAAAAATTGATTGATGTGGCAGTCCAAAACTGAAGTCTACAGAAACAATATAGTTTTTTAAATCTCACAAAATCCCCACCCCAAAAACTGCATCATCAGAAAATTTCAGATGGAACCACAAAGGTCCCTCCAAGTGCAGAAGGTAAATGCAAGAAACACAAGCAGATTCTGGAGGGCCAGAAAATCCTCAATCAATTGAAAGCAAAGGAGCAGGAGATTAATGGCCAACTCCTCAGTGAACTACAGAGGAGACATTAGTATTTTTTTTAACAGACTTGGACTACACTAACATCTAAAAAAAAGGTTAAAGGGAGATAAAAAGGAACTTGAAATGAATACTGTGCTAAAAATACTTTCAACTTTTTAAGGTAGGTTTAGACATCACCTGAGAAAATAAATTGTTTGTCACTCTATTATCAAATATTTGCTTGGAAGTAGTTCTCCAGTTTACCTGAGCAGACACTGATTTCCTTTCTGACAACTTCATTTAGAGATTTGTCAGACACCTCACATGTGAAGGCCTTTCCTGATTTCCACTGTGTTTGAGCAACTTGCAGTTGACTTGTCACTGCAACACGTCCATTCGCATCCATGCTGATGTCATGATTTGATGTGGATATTTGGTCGAAGCCATTAAACCATTTAATTTGTGGGTTGAAGCCCCATCCAGAACACAAGAGTGTCTGTTGATCTGATGCTCTACTTGGGGCCAACAGGAGTTCCACAGAGGGCTTCACTAAAACGTTGTTGACAAAAAAACACAGATTTTTAACTTCCTTAGAAAATATATACATGTAATTGAATAAAAGATCTTATTAGAAAGCAATGCAATAAACTGTAAACAACTCTTACCAAAAATTCTGCTTGTTAAATTTGACTTGAAGGGAGTGCTGGAGAAACCTTGGTTCACTGTGCACGAGACATTTGTGTCAATTTTCCAAAACTCTCTAGGAACAGAGAAACTTCTACTGACTGAATGAGGGCCGGATCCTTCAGGAAGATCAATATAATGTTTTTGCGAAGTGTCAGCTCCGTTCACTTGAAATGTGACATAGAGGTCCTGTGGAGAGAGCTGTGACACGTCACACTGGAAAACGGCACTTTCTCCCTTCAGCTGTGCTGAGAAGGATCGTCTGATCTCCACCTGTGGACGTCCAACTGAAGGCCCTGGATTATAAGAGGTAAAAAATAAAAGTATGGTGACATACAGTGTCACCAAAACATCTGATATCCACTCATGTTTTGGTGTACTGGTTTGAAGCTTTCATAAAAAGCGTAACACAACGTAAAACACCAAAATGTTACAGCACATTTTAGAGATCATGTTGCTTTGAAGACAGTTCTTTAGTATTCGTATTATCATATCTTTTTACCTGAAATACTGATGGTCTTCATAGCTGAGAAGCAAGGATGTTCAGCTTTGCACTGAATTGTTTTCTTTTTTTTCCATGTCTCCGATGGAACCTTCAGTGTAGAGATTACAAACATTCCGTTTCTTGCTGTGCTTGTATGCTCTACTTGAAGCCTGTCCATTTCCCAGGTCAGTTTGGCATTAAGCACGGTGGAGATGGAACACTTTGCTTCCACTTCAGACTCTGTCATCACTTTCATGAAATTTGGGGTCTCCAAATAAATGGGAGGAGAGTATTTTCCATAGACTGTAAAAAAAAACAAAAAAACAAAAACCACTTACTCTACAGGTCAATATATATGGACTAATTCTATTCAATTTACCATTTGATTTGTGACAGTGCCTGTATAGACTTACTCTGACAAATGTTTATTGTTTGTGTCAAATTTTTGGCTTTGTGAGTAGACTTGCAGCTAAAGTCTGATCCTTTCATCCACTCTTCCTTGTCTGGAATAATCTCAGTGGTTTGACTGTAGGTTGTGTTCTCCTCATTTGCACTTATAAAATTTCTCACATTTTGATTGCTTGTTAGAAGCTGGTCCCCCTTGTACCACTCCACAGTTATGTCCTTGGGAAAATAGTCGCTCAAAGCACAGAAAAGTCTGACATCTGAAAACTTGACTTCTCCATCCCAAACAGGGTACAAGGTGATTTTTGGGGGGATCATCCGTAAAACTGTGGAAGAGAGGAAATTGCATGGCATTGTAAAGGTAAGCAGGGGTTCTTTAAAGATTAAATCCGGTTAAAGTTAATCCATACATACCTTCATGCTGTGGTCTTTAACCAACAACCAACTTTAACTAATAACAAACTTTGAATTTCAGGTGCAGTTTGTTTTTATTTACACTAGATGGCAAAGTTTTATATTCCACATTGTACAAAAAAAAAAGGGTTAAAAGTCTGTTGAACAGATGTTGAGCTTGACAGAGCAGAGCGACCAGGGCATGCAACGAGCGGAAGGCTTGTGTAACACCCAGGTCCAAAATGGGGGCCGAAAAGCAGAAGTGAAACAGAGCAGAGAGCAACAGAGCAGCACAGTCAGCAGGTGTGAGGTGCAGCTATGCCAGTAAGAGAAACAGAGAACACATTTAAATATCTCAGGTTGCTTTACATAAGATATCACACAGACAATCTCTCATGACTTTGCCAAAGATTTCGGTTAGCAAGTCCAGTAATAACAGACCGAAAAAAGTAACCATGCAGCAAAATGTGCGAATTTACATACAGAGTAGAACATGGGTCATTGATTCCAGGTGCTGGTGGTGTGATGAGAACAACGTCAAGCAAAAAATACACAACAGTGTTAAAATATTGTAAAGAAATAAAAAGAGTAAAATGGTTATCCTCTTTCAAAACTGTGTTGCCCCAAAAATTATGTGAAGATAGATTTGGAATGATTGACAAATATCATTTGCAGTTACTTACATGATATAGAAAGCATAAGAAAAATACTGAAAAAAATATGTTTTTGTATTTTTTTTAATCTATTAAATGTCCTTTTCATGTACTTCTTGTTTCATTTGACCTGCAAAGGAAAGAAAAGAAAGAAAAACATGCATTAAAAACAATATTATTCCTCCTTATGACTGTGTTGCTGATATTACTTATCAACATTTATGGACATAATGAATATAATAATGCTCTGCTGAACTGTTTTGTTCTTTATAGACACTCCATTGCTAGCAATACAAAGCTAATTCAGACCAAAAGTGCTGATTATCTTTGTAACAAATTAATTATATCTTAAAGTGGTGTCAGAAGAATTTCTACACATTAAAAATTAAAATGAGAAATTATTTATTCTATTCCTCTTTATGAAAATAAAACAACATATTACACCTTTCATACAATATTTGGAGAACCTACCAAAGCTCTCTTTATGTGATTTCATCTTTAAGCTGAATATTTTAATGCATTTAGCTACTTTTATTTTAATTACAAAAAACACCAACAATTGCTAATTGTTTTCTTTTGCTATTATGATTATGCAGTGTTAAAATATTGTATTGTTTTTAGAATGTTAAAGTAATTAGATTTACAATATATAAAATTAACTGAGGCAGATTTTTTGATTATTTAACTATAAGTATTATTTTTGGCTAAATAAAATTAATAAAAGAATGAGCTCATTTTATTGTTCTTTTTATTGTACAATTGTTAGTCCAATGTGTAAAAATTGAAATCCTTATTTTCATTGCACTATAAATATTTTACTTGAAAAGATATAAGCAGAAAATCTAACATTTTTTCTCAGAGAACTTGACCAACTCTGGTTATAATCATGTATTTTGTATTAATACACAAAGGCATATAAATTAGAGTTGGTGGATTTGTGCCTCATTGGTCACTGATGTTATTCAATAAAGCAATATATTTAACAGGTTTATCAGCTAATGAATTTTCTCTCTGTTTTAATTTAACTATGTTATTTATTTTAGAACCTGAAATAAAAAGAAAATGTTTGAGAGATACTTAAAACTGATTCCACCAAAGTGTTGAAGTATCCCTTTTAGAGTAATATCTAGAATCTATAAACTCTATCAACTAGAATGGCAACTATTGTGAACTAATGCAATAAAAAGGAGCTGAAATTTTTGATTTTGAAGGACTCTGACAAAATTTAGCATATTTCAATATGGAGAATGAAATTTTCTGCATTATAGAAAACAATTTTATTTTGGAAATTTCTATGCAGATCCTTTATTTCACCTGTTTTGATGTTACACTTTAGAAACTCCAGCTGCTGGAAAAATTATTTCTCTGAAAAGCCCAATTGTCTCCAATAGTGTTAATAATAATAAAAATGGGTATACATTTTACATAAAGTACTTTACATTTGGGAACAATCTCAGAGTTACATAACAGTTCCACATACACTTCGTCTTGCTCAAATTTATAGGCCAAAGATATGATATGTCAATTTATGCCTAATTCATAATCCGATAATAATCAAATGTGCAATTTAAATATGAAGAACACCATTAGGGTTAATAAACATACACATATTCTTCTGGCAGATTTCAATATTCATTTAAAACAACTGAAGCATTTAGCATTGCGACTAAAAAAGCCATCAGTAGAAGATGGTTAATGAAAGAACTCCTAGGTATTGGTATGAAACTGTTTTACAAAATGATTGTCAGGCATGGAAATAGTAATTACGCTTTTAGAACGTAATTACGAAGGCTCAAGACAAGGAATTCTGAATTAGGTAAAAAACATGCATTTTAACATCATGTTGTGTGTATGAAATATAGTACAAAGGAAAATGAGAAAAAAAGCCTTGTTTTAGATTTCACTGCATCATAAATACATGCCAGTTATAAAACCTTTCTTCAAGGGTGTGACTACTTCCTCCTCCAAAACCTTTGCTCATATCCACTGTAGTGCAGTGTTTGTCATTTTGCAAATACACCTTTGGTTTTAAGTTTCTAATCTCAGTAATTCCAAATTTGTGCCCACACCAATTTGTTGTGTTACCTTAAATGCGGTGGTCCCGATGGAGAAGACCAGAGTGAGGAGGAAGAGAAGGATGAAGGTGATTGCTGTGTTAGTCATGTCATCTTCTTCTGTGGTGATTCCACTTGAGTCAATCAGGATGTCTGGTTGTAGTGTACAGTTTGAAATTAGTGTATTTTTCAGTAGTGTGAGATAATAAGCCATATTTTCTTTAACAATTAATTTACAAAAAATATAGACTTCCAGAAAACAGGTTATTAGGTTATAATTAACTATGCATTTAATTCTGTCCCTTTCAATTTTTTTCTAGTTTTCCGTGTCTTTATCTATATGAAAAGTGCTACAGTAATCTGATTACTTTTAGTATGATACTGACTTGCTTGTGAAAGACCCTGTCATCAGAGTTTAAGAGTCATCAAGACTTTTTTGGGGTGCAGAACCCAGTAGATGAAACAGTCACATAAAGACACATCACAGAAACACAGTCAGCTCTACTTTTGCAAATAAAATGAGAAAATCTAAATTCAATAACTGATGTTATTGAGGTGATAGTATTCTTGTAAGATTTGAAATCCTTCTATATTATTATTGCACAACTATTTGAAATTTAAACATGTAGAACTCAAATTATTTGGGTTGCATCAGGACAAAACTCACGTAAAACGTGACATGAACATTCAGTTTCAACACCAGATCAAGTACACACAGAGTGCAAGCGACAAACATCAACACAGTTGGCGAGTATTTCTTTTTTTTTTATTTTCATTTTAAATTTGCACTAAAAACACACAAACAATTTAAAATCACAAGCAACAGACATCAAACAAGAAAGAAAAAAAAACAAAAACAAGACGCATAGACACATCTACTGGGCCTGGCACATTTCAGGGAGGGTCATGCTAAGGTTGACCACATTGGTTTTTTCAAAGGTTCTGGATCCAATGGATCTGACAATCATTCTGCTTGACTTTGCCACTGACTCATGATGAACAGCACAGCTATACACCACATCTTTCTCATCCCATTGTTTCTGTGTGAGGATCAACTGGCTGTAAACAGAGAAGAGTCCATTGTTTTCCACGGGTTCTGTGGTACTGAACTGATATTTTGTGCCTGCCTTTTCATCGTCGACCAGCCAGTCCACATAAATCTCCCGAGGAGAGAAGTCTTTCACATAGCAAGTCAGAACCACTGTATTTTCTCTAGTTTGTTCTAAGGGAGGCAACATAAACACTGATGGACGCTTAGAAGCTCCTCCTGTAGGCATGAGAGAACAGTTAGTGTCACAAACGAATTACCACATAATCTGACGGAAACATCTATTGTTCACAGGAAGATATCCCTCACAAAGTGTTTTCTGTCATGTGAAGCAGAAGTAAATGCAGGTAAAGGATGAATTCTGAACAGCTTTCTTACCATTGCTTCTTTTGTACTCTCTCTTCTCTGGCTCAAGCCACTCAGTGCTGTGAACTTCACAGACTCGCTTAAGCCCCTTGCTCCATTCTTCAAAGGTGATTTCAATTTTAGCTTGATGTACATTGGATCCTATATCCTCTAGTGTGGATACCACTTCAATGTCTTTCTCGTCCAACCAGATGACCTTCTCAAATCCCCCTTTTTTTTCGGTGACTTCACATATCAGGGTTCCTTTTCCATCCAAAAAGATGTCCTTGTTTGTGGGGGGTATGATCCTTATGTCCATATCTTCACTACACCCTTCAGTCACTAAAAAAAAAAAAAAATACATAATAAAAAAAAAATTAACAGATTGGTAGCATCAATTTGGTGATTAGGTATAATGAAAAAAAACACCATTGTACTCACTAGCTGAACACTGCTTGTGGGACACAGTAGAATTCAGAGAGACTTCTGAATTTCTTTCGCCTTTTCCCTTAAATAAACATGTTAGTTTTGATCCTTCAGGCACTTCCCTGGACGGCAGTGTGAGCAGACTTGCAACACTGTACAGGATAGTTCCATTCGTGTCGTTTCTTCCCAGAGACGATGTGATGACCTCATCTATTGTCCCGGTGATTACTTGATCATCTTTCAACCATTTGATCTCATATTTATTCGGAGAAAAATCTTTGGCAAAGCAGGAGAAGTAAGCCTCCTCTTTTCCCTCATCCACAGAGGAACACACTTTAAGAGTCGGAAGCTCATAAACGTTTTCTGAAAGACAAACAGATACACATATATGTTTGCAGAAGCAAGGGCAAAATCTATATATATGCAGAAGCCCTGGGAAACAATATGAGGCTTGGTTCATGTGATCAGGTCTGATGCATCTATAACTGATTCCAAGAACACAATCAAACTCATGTATTTAAGACATTCACTATATGAGCACAGCAGTAAGTTGTTCTATGCCATCCAAGAGGGAAATACATCTATCCAAAATTGGCATTAAAGAACGCCAACACTCACTTCTGCATATACATTGACTGGCAAGCACAAAGTAATAGGGTTTACAATGAGATTATTAATCAACAAACAGAAAAACACACACAGGCCGAAGTCAGCAAACAAGAAGGACTGTTCAGGCACAAAGAAAAACAGAAGATGCAGAAGTAGTCTATGAAATGAAGAGAAAAGGTATTAGTCAGGAGGAAAACCAACTAAGTCAGATGCTGAAAATACTATTGAATTTATCCTCTTGTTCCACCTGGTAAATTCTATTTTACAATCAAACTTTCATTATTATGAATTTAAACCCGGAGTGACTTTCCAATTATTAAGAAAATAATTAAATATACCTTCACCAGAAATATGTCCTGTATACTTTATCTGTTAATTTTTTTTATTAATCTTTTTTTTAATTTATTTTATTTTACATTTACTGATGCTTACTCATGTCGGAACTGATGGGAGTTCTGACATGAGTAGTTCTTTAAATTAATGCAAATAATTGTAGTTGAAGGTCCACAATAACTAATAAAACACCAGTTACAGGGTTCTATAATTCTTAGGAAATAATAAATACATTTTTTTAATTTAAGAAATTTGAACTACGGCATACAAGACAACTAAATACAATTTTAAAAAAATACTAAAAAGTAAAGATTTATAACTTTGCATTGTTCTTACCTGGTGGTTTGACTGACGCATGTCGTTGTCCTGCAGCATGATTTGCAATGCATTTGAAGGCTTTTTTTGCTTCCCAGTCCTGTCTGCTGACTTGTACCTGACTGATTCCCATGTATTCATTGCCTTTCTGGATTGAAGGGTACTGGATGACGTTGTTCAAAGAAGTACTGCCTTGTTCCCACGAGAAGGTGATGGAAGAGGGGCTGAAACCGGTGGCAAGGCAGCCGAGGGTGACCGTGTCACTACCACCAGAACCACATGGAACCAGAGGAAACACAGTGGGAGCACTCTGAGAGGCTGAAAATGACAAAAAACAAGAGCATTTTTAAAACAACAATATATAAATTAAATAGCATAACAATTTACCTAAGAAAAACAGATCTTCACAGAGTTCAATCAGTTTACTCCTGCTTTAAAAGCTTATTTTAAAAACTACCAAACTACACGTGGTACACGTTTCTTTAAAAGAAACGTGTACCATGTGTAGCCACAAACATTATGAGACATCCATGCAAAACCTAATTTAAAATTTTAACTCATTTTAACAGGTAACATAAATATAGGTACACCAGTCTTACCTGAAGAAACTTAGCAATACACATTTCCTTCATTAATCAAAAGCAACATTGTAAGACATTGTTCAATTCATTTGTACTGTTAACAAAATCATTTATCTCACCATTTCATAAAATCCGAAAAAGCAACCAAAGAACATGCTCATGTTAATTTCAAGAAAATAGAAAAAACAACCAAAACGTTTGCAGATTTTAACCAATTCACATTCCACCTTACTTAAAATTGTAAAACTTTATTCCTTACCCACGATTCAACAGGCAACTTGTCACATTTGAAAAAAGCCTATTTGACCTTATTTATGATGATCATGAAAATCTCCAATACTCACACAATTTTGTAAATTTTTCTAAGGCTGTCTAGTCTAGATCCTTTGTAATTAATTTTGACAGCAGTTCAGTTTGAGACATATACATTTTTTTATGTAAACATGCAATAAAAAAAAATGTTAGCAATTAAAACACAAAAGCATAATGGATAAATTATATTTGATTAAAACAATCTCTAAAATCAAAATCGTATTTCTGTAAACTTGTTCACTGATTTATGTTCTATGATAATTTAGAAGGCGCATTTTTATTATTAGTTTTTTTTTTTTTTTGTGGTTAATTTTCAAATCTATCCGTCGTGTGATGGAATATGGCAAAATATAATCCTGTAATTACAATTACATTTGACAAGTAGAAAAGAAAAAAACATTTCATACCTGAAGTGACGGTGACCATTGTCCCTTTGCCCCAATAGTCAAAAGCTTCGTAGTAACACAGTGATTAATCTGCCTAACTCTTAGTTTAAAAAGGTTGATGTACTAATTTTGAACTTCAAAGTCTCTATTATTTTAAATCCATTTAAAAAAAATCTAAATTAAAGAAAATATACATTTTAACAATATCATATTTGAGGGTATTGACATGCTACAATAAATATATCAAGTGAAGTTTGGAAGGATATTTTCAAAGTTCTCAAAAATAATCCTGCTTTCCCTGTTGTCACATGAACATTGCATTTAAAAATTTGTCTAAAAATTTATTTTGAAATCAAGCATGTCCATAAAGCTAAGTTCCAACTTAATTTGCAAACCACTATTTAATTTTCATTTAAAACATTTTGGCCAAATTAGAAACAATTTAATTTCATACCTGAAGTGCCGACGGTGACTGTTGTTCCTTTCCCCCAATAGTCAAAAGCATCGTAGCACAGTGATGAATATACTTAACCCTTATACATAAAAAGGCCCACATACTGATGGAGAATGTCCAATTCTTTAATACATAATTATTCTTAAGATTTTTTCAAATCCAATTAAACTTTCTAAAAAGCCACAGTAGAATGTTGGTTATCGGGTTTAGCAATGTTCAGTTTTAGGATTATGCAATTAAAGTTCACATTGTATCTTAGAAAAAGTGATTTTGCAATTAATTTTGAAAAAATCTCTGAAATTATTTTAACATTTTAATCTGTTACTGAATGTCCTAATAAACAAGCCACATGACTTTATACTAACAATCCTTAACATTATTGTTGAATGACAAAAAGCAACAAAAACAGGTTTTTAATTAAAAATTTCCTTTGCTACTTAAAAAAAATTAATTTCATACCTGAAGTGACGGTGACTGTGGTCCCTTTCCCCCAGTAGTCAAAAGCACCGTAGCACAGTGAGGAATTAACTTAAGTCTCAGTATGAAAAGCCTAATGGACTAATGGTGATCATGTAACTCTTTAATCTGTCCCCACCTTCACTATTTTATAAAATACATCTAAACTAATTTAAGGCGATTAACCCTAATTATCAGTTTGCCAATTATGCGTCTGAGTAATTCCTTTTTTCAGTAAATATTCTCAAAGTACAGTTAAGTTTGAGTATTCAGATATCGATATTACATAGTAATTTAATAAAAATAAACTGTAAAAATACAGTGCAGTTTTTTAAGAGGTACAAATCTTACCTGAAGTTACTGTTACCATGGTTCCTGCTCCCCAGTAGTCAAAAGCCCAGTTGTCACAGTAACACAGTTTGGTCAAACTTGCAACAAAAACCTATTTCAAATAATATCTATACTTATTTCTCATCTATAAATCTGCCTAATGAATAATCAATCCACATGAATTTAACAACCTGGAGATTTAAATTTTGCCAGTTTTGTACGCTGACAAAAAAAAAAAAAAATACTGTTGTCTTTTTACGTGCCAATTGTCATAACCCCATAAATCTGAAAATATATACTTCTTACATGTTACAAATATTGTTCGAAACTAGAAATAAAAGCTTTTCATACCTGAAGTGACGGTGACCATCGTTCCTTTTCCCCAGTAGTCAAAAGCGTAGTCACAGTAAAGCAATACTTAAACTGTCCCATACTAAAACATGTTCAATGATTTACCTTGCCAGACAGCATCATCAAAACATACCATCAATACTTATGACGCCCCAGCAAGTTTAAAACACAACATTATTTTCACCAAAGCTTTGAGTAAGCATCAAATAAACCCACAGATAATGAAGGGATTTCCTGAAATAAGTACATTATCTTCTGTGGAAACTCTATTTTAACAAAAAATGTCTGAAAATCTTCTAAAAGCCAAATTTAAACATTACAGTGACCAAATAAGATCGACTTACCTGATGTTACTGTTACCGTAGTTCCTTTTCCCCAGTAGTCA
This sequence comes from Alfaro cultratus, assembly GCA_903066825.1. Classification (NCBI taxonomy): domain Eukaryota; kingdom Metazoa; phylum Chordata; class Actinopteri; order Cyprinodontiformes; family Poeciliidae; genus Alfaro; species Alfaro cultratus. The sequence goes on from CAEFZX010028481.1 coordinate 14,393, forward strand.
AAAGCATTGTCACAGTATGATAACTTAACAGACCCAACTTACAAAAACAAGCAGCGGGAGTTTTCCACTGCCACTGGGATCCCAAACATATCCGACTGAACAACTTAATAATTACAATATTTAATGTTAGAGAAAAACAGTTCATTTTAACCAGTTTTCACACTAACCTTTGTGTCTTTGCTTTAGGAATGAACATAATGTCATAGTTAAGCACATTCAATTTCGAGAAAATGATTTTTATAGATGTTACTGATACATTTCAGGATGAAAATAAGAAAAAAATGAAAATAATTAGATTAAAGTATGTCGATCAGAAGCTTTGTATTTTACCTGAAGTGACGGTAACCGTGGTTCCTTTTCCCCAGTAGTCAAAGTAGTGGCACGGTGACAAATTACTATGACACTTTAATGCAAAAATATCCTGTCATCTAAAAAATGTATATTTTGTCACCAGTACCTCACTATTTTCCACAGTTTTTGGTTTTGATAGACATACATTGTTTTTCACAGTAAATAAAACTACTAACCAGGATAAATAATTAATTAAGAAATAAATATTAAATCTTATCAGCTTAACAGATATAAGGTTAAAACTTACCAGAAGTTACTGTGACTTGTGTTCCTTTCCCCCAGTAGTCGAAGTAGTCGTCACAGTGCTACATTGCAGTCTGTTTCTAATACAAATACAATAGTTCATGTGAATCAAGAAAAGAATAAATGTTTGTGGGCATTTCGCTCTGTAGTATTTACTATCGTCTCCCTGGAGACATTTATTTCCTGAGGTCTGGGTTACATAAAATAATGCCAGTTATTCAACAGCTCTTGCCCACTTCCCTTTTGTCTGATCTTATTGTCAGCTTTAATTTGTACAGTTCTCTGTGCCAGGAAACTTCATATGAAAAGTCATTTATAGTTAAAAAGTAAAAGCCCTTCTTCTAAACTCCAGATGTCCTTTGCTTGTACTATGGTTTGCAAACGTTTTCATTCACCTTAAAATTATTCATACTGAACTGGAATCTAGGATTGTAATACATTCTTTCTTTTTTACAAAGAATAATCTGAAGTGAATCAAGCATGTATTCACTCCCTTTTATCAGATACATCCTCATTAAATCCAGTGTACTAGTTTGTAAATACAGTACAGTTGTGTGTAATTTAACACTGGTATAAATCCAGATGTTCTGTGAAGGCCTGAAAGGTTTATTTGAGAACGTTAGTGAACGAACAGCATTATGAAGACCAAGAAACTTAACAAACATATCAAGGAGAAAGTTCTGGAGAACGTAAAAGCAATCCCAGGATGGGAATATCTCCCACAACTTTCCATTCCTTCATCCAAAAATCAACAGAAAATCTACCAAGACATGGCCAGCAATCTAAGGTGACAGACCAAATCAAAACATTAATTTGTGAACAACAATGAGTGATGCACTCTACAAAACTCTGAGAAGAGGCAGGAAGAAACCTGTTGTTAAAAGAAACAATAAGAATCTTGCTTGGGATTTGAAGCTTGCAGTTTGTAAACCACGGAGAACAGCAAACGTGTGGAAATATGAGACCAAAATTGAAGTTTCTGGCTCACTTACAAAATACTGTGCAAGAAGAAAACAGCTGATTCAAATGATTCATTGCCTTCTAAGCATGTCAAAGTCCTGCAGAGACCTGCTATTGAATGTCATTTGATTCAGGTGAGTTGAACCATGGAAAGAACTAAATCAAGCAGGACACCAGCCCTGGAGGACGGGACTTTGCCATTGTTGACAGTAAAATATTGAAAATCAAAATCACTTGGGGATAAACCAACACCATTCGCAGGTTTTAACTTGCTGTACATATCAAGTAGGAGTCCAGTGGTAACTAACTGTTTTACTGACAGATGGATTTTCCATTAGAGCTGCACAGTGGCACAGTTGGTAGCACTGTTGCCTTGCAGCAAGAAGGTCCTGGGTTCGATTCCCAGCCAGGGATCTTTCTGCACGGAGTTTGCATGTTCTCCCTGTGCATGCATGGGTTCTCTCCGGGTACTCCGGCTTCTTCCCACAGTCCAAAAATATGACTGTCAGGTTAATGTGTGCGTGGTTGTACCTCGCCTCTCGCCCGGAACGTTAGCTGGAGATAGACACCAGCACCTCCCGACCCCACTAGGGACAAGGGCGTTAGAAAATGGATGGATGTTCACCAGGTAATTGTAAACTAAATTCAATGTCTGATGAACTAGTTCACAATTATTCTGTGTTTTGGAAGGTATTTTGATCCATACTATTTACCAACATCTCCCCAGAGACATTTGTTTCCTGTGGTTTGAATTGCATAAAATTATCCTACTAGCTGCTCACTTCCTGTTTGCCTGTTCTTATTGCCAACCGTTTAGTCCTTGCACGCTGCAGTTCTTTTACCAGAGAAACCCAATGTTAAGATAACACAATGCACCTTCTTTTTCACCTTCTAGTATGATACTCTGCAAACAGAAATTTTATTTTGGACCTGATTTTACATCCCCAAGTCAGTTAATACGTGTCTTTAGTGGAACTCACAGCTAACCTGTGATTGTTCATAGTGGTAAACTGATCTTGGGGTACAAGATGTTGTGAAATGGAAGCACAGTTGGTCCTCAAAAAACAAAAAAAAGAAAACTATTTTTCTTGACCTGGACTTGAAGTTGAGTTCTTTAAATGGGCACATTGTGACATTTTATCACACAATCAAATAACTATGTTACCTTCAGTTGTTATAAAATGCTATACTCATCAAACGTGAAATAGGAGAAATTTGACTTATTAATTTGATGTCTGAAATTTGGGCCATCATCTTCTGACGGTTTCAGCAGGTGATACTGAAACCGCCATCAGAAGATGACGGTTTCAGCTCGTCATCAGAAGAACTTTTCTCCATTAAGCTGTTTACAGCGTTCTCAGGAGCGTTGGACTGAGAAGTAGCGTGTATGATGAGTTCAGCAGACTTGCAGTTCCACCAGGTGTTTGCTAATGGCTGCTGCCGCTAGTCTGGGGAAACTGAGTGGAGAGGAGTGCTCTGGGTTGTGGAAGCTTGTCTTTAAGTCATTAAGACTTAACGCCTCTGGCCTGTGTTATTAATGCTGTGTTGTTCTACCTTTATATTAGACATTAATTAGGAGAAAACATATTTCATAAAAAGAATGCTTTCATGAAATGTGTTTTGAATTTATAATTTTTCCTGTTAGGAGACTGATAATGAGGAGATCTAAAAATTTTACCAAATGTGTTAACTTTGTTGGTTTAAGAACAAAGCTTTTAATTTCATTGCAGTTTAATACAAATGAATCGACTTTCTTGCCTCAGGGACATGGTGTGTTACTGTCAGAGCTCTTTAAATTTTAGTTTGGAGCTTCTGTTTCTCATTGATATGTGGAAGCACCTGTTGTGGTGAAATATTTCCTGCAGTGTTACATAAATAACCCACTGTAAGGATGCTAAGAACCACAGGTCCATGATGTACACATGTGTTGATACTTAGCATTTAATCTTGACTGTGTTGCATTACTAATTTGTAATTGTTTGATATTTAAAAATTAAAAACGTGGCCTACTTTAATGAACTACTGAGTTGACTGAGAAGATGGATTTGTCCTGTTTAACTAACGCAATACATAAGTTCACCTCAAATATGAGTTTAATATTTTATGCTTCAAAAATAATTTTGTACAAAATAGAAAAGAAGATTTTTTTTTCAGGCAACATGTAATTTAAACAACCAAAATTGCATTATTCCATATGAAGTAGACCGGAATCCATTTTTCACAAACTGCAGCTAATTGTGGACCATAAAATGTAAGGAGATGATTTTGTATTGGTGTTTCACACAGTGGTAGCCACCGTGTACACAATGATTTATACTCATACACAAACGTTTGCCTCACTTAGTGAACTGGTCATATTTTGAGTCGGGAAACTTCGGGGAAATTTTGATGAAAATTGACTCTTACTTTACTACTTTTCAAACTTAATTAGATAGAGCTTTACGATAATAAAACAGTATTTATTTATTTAGTAAATAAATTAAATTAAATTCAAACAGCTATTTTTTTTTTAATTGGGCAAAGGCAGTTTTTTGGGAATAGTATTTTAAAATTTATAGATAATTAAAATTTTATTATTTTCATTTTGTCTTTACATAACCAAGAAAAGTACTAATTAAAAGAGCCCATATCAGTCAATGTAATTCAAATTTGATTATTCAAATTCAAAGTATCCAGTACAATCAGATATAGATTCTTCATCAGATTTAGTAAAAACATGTCTATCTGTAAAAGAGCAGATTAAATTGAACTCAATACAGTATTTTTTTCTCAGGAAAAGTTTATGTTTTATGATCCACTACTAGTGTATACACTGTGGTCAAACACTGTATAAGAATATATCCCTGAATGTTATTGTATGACCCTTTCCCCACTTCTTTAACCAGACTTACAACACAAATTGATTTCAGTTTACTAGTTTATGTAGTGATTTGACTTTTTCTGAATATTTCCATAGATTTTTATAAACATTCTTACAAAGTGAAAACGGGAAGAAGCACACAAAGTTTTCCTTCAATGATAGATTTCAGGCATGTACCGAGGCATAAAACGCCTCAACATATGTAGTTTGAAACATATAAATTATTGGTTGTGTAATACGTTTTCTTCTTTAGGCAGGAGGTTTTTGTCACAGAGTAAATCACTGTGGTTGCCATAGTACACAGTAAAATGATCCTATGCAAAAACTCCACCCTTCACTCTGACTTATATTGACAGTACACAGTTCTTTTAAATGATAGTGTTTACATTTAGGCATAGAAATTAATTAATGAATAGTAACAAAACAAATATTACAACACCAATAAAGTAATCCAGTTGAAATAACATTGTACATGAGAAGAAAATGTTACATACAATGAGCAATTTCTAAATTTTATAGAAATGTAACTCTCATAGGTGGAATAAACTAAACATGTTTTGCAAAGAGACAGTTTAATTTTCTCTTGCTTTCTGTTTGCCAGGAGGTTTTTGTCATAGAGGACATCACTGTGGCCGTTATACTGCACTGTGACACAACCTCAGACAAAAACATCCCCTTGTGTCAATCTGAATAGGACATCAGATTGTAAAGCATGAAAAAAAAATTTATTATTCAAAAGAAATGTCAGACAAACATTACAAAGACCTACAAGTCATGTAGTATAATTTTATCTCTGCTGTTGCTAGGATAAAGTTTATAGATATGTACATTGTATTTAAAAAGACATATTCGTATTGTCTAGGTTTTTGTTTGGACTGTGAATGAAAATTCACAGAATATAAAAGCAATCTATTATCTCTTTTATGAAATCTTTGACATTGTCAGTTTTGCTTCTCTGACAAATTTTACAAAAACCTAATCACACAAAAATTTAGCTAAAGATATAATGTTTACATACCACGCCTAAAGCTTGGCTGTTATCGTTTTCAAATTTTCCTGAGACCAATTAAAAAAAACTAAAAATTAAAACCAAGCATGGTTAATTTTATTAGCTAATAGATTTGTTAAACTACTTAATTGATCTTTTGATCAGCTGTGTCAATTTGTAACATTTTGTTTATGGAGATTGTTCCTTTTTCTTTTTTATGCTAAATATTGGGACCTTGGTCCATGCTACCATGCAAGTTTTGATATGTAACAGTTTTTTTTTTTTACTCTGTCTCAATAATGATTAATTTATGGATGTTCAGCTAAGGCTCATCCAATGGCTGAAGGAGAAATTCACTTAATAAAACTTGAGAAAAAAACCTTAGTGTACTAATCTTCACATACAAGGAATGAATTTGAACCTTAAAGGAAACATATTACACTGTATACTGAATTATAAACAGAGAGGCTCAGCAGAGGATTGTTAATGTTTAGAATAAAGCTCTATTGATATTGTTCCATATCCATCCCATACAATTCAAATTTTATTTCAGTTCAATCCAGTGATCAAATTAGAACACGGCTAAATTTCACTTGATCAGAAATCTTTTATTAAAATATACCAATACAGAAAATCAGCTGATTGTTTAAAATAAATAATATATTTTTTGTGGCGCATTAGGTTTTTGCTTTAGGATGTTTCACTGTGGCTCCCACTGTATACACTGTAGCTCAACACTGAACAAAAACTTCTCTCTGAACTTCTTCTTTTCTACATCCCATTTTCTTCTGTTATGAACTTCTGACCCAACCTAAGATTAAGTTTTTTGTGCTTATTTCATATTTTAGTTAAAAAGTTTATTCTAAGTTTTGTTCGAAAATAAAGTGTTTGATATGCTTTAATGTAAAGAAAAATTGAGAGGTTTGTTGTCCTAAACATATGTACACAGAAACTCTTGTTTTATTGGTGTGTAAATTATGATAAAATTTAATCAAAATGGATTTGCTTATCATTAGTTGTACCTGACATTTGATATGTTAAATCAAACTGTTATCTTTAAGATGATACTGCTGATAGTTTTATCATCAGGTTCACTTCCAGCATAGTGTTTTTAGGTTACCTCGGATTGTTAAACCAAATACAGCAACCTCACCTCTCGCTGACAACCAGTCAGATTGTGTATACCATGTAGAAATATTGCATTTTATTGCAACTGTAAAATCACACATAATTTTACATTGGGTCCTATCTAAAGAAAAAAATTACATTTAAGATATTTATTAAAACAAGATTTAAAATTTCACTTAAGTGAATACATTGCTGTCTGTTTAGTAGTGCTGTCTTAACAAGTTGTCTTAAATTAATTTGATTCATTTCCAAACAGCAGCTAAAAAATAGACTGTGGTCTCATTCAAGCTATTTGAGTCTTTGGCTTTCAGTCAACAGCGTCAAACTTGGATGCTGTTGACCCTGTTGTGGTGAAGAAAGTTGAAAAGAAAGTTGATTGTCAACCACAAGTGCAAACATACGCACACATTAAATATCAGCAAAAGAGAATATTTTCTCTATAATAAACCAATTGTTCTTTCAGAAGTTAATGGGAAACTTGAACTTATTGTCCAGTTGGAACGAGATCTAAGTGAGTAGTTTGACAATAGGTAAAATTTTGAGCAGCACACCTCTGAGCTAAAGTGTATCAGGTTTTCATCAGCTAAGAAAGATTAGACCTATTTAGACTCTTCTTCATTTGAGGGAGTTTTATTTATCGCTTCATTCTGTTGCCTTTTAAAGCTCATGTATAGCAAAGCCTTGGTAAGAAAAAAAAAAACACTTTGAAATGTTTGACAGATTCATTTTATAAATTGTAATTTGGTGTAATTATCTACAGTGTGCCTGTGTTCATGAAATAGACAGATGGACACTTTTTGAAAGCTTTGGCCTAAAATGGGTTTTTGTATTGCTGTTTATCACTGTGGCCGCTACCCCACACAGTGACATGAGACCATACAAAAACCTTTCAAGTGCTCCTGTTTGCACATTTAGCAGTCACGCACCATAAAACCTAAGTTAAGTAGAAATATATGTTTTGTTGAAAATCAAACATTTTGACTAAGGTGTCTTACTGGTGCTTTTTATATGTGCTTTATAACAATGGATGGATGGATAATATACATTGTCATCATGAAACTTCATGAAACTTTTGTTGCACAATTGTACTTTTTTATGCTGTGCTATTTATCATTTCAAACTTCTTCTTTATATAAAAAAGTTTTTAATCACAAGATGTAACAAAACTGTATTGTTATTCCTTTCCATCCACTTATAACTATATAACTATATACTTATAACTAACTATCTGATCATCTTTCATTTTTCACAAACTCTATTTGTGGAGAGGATTTTGTATTGGTATTTCCCACTGTGGTAGCCGCTATAATACACAGTGATCCATACTCATACAAAAACCTCTGCTTGTTCAGTTCATGCTGTCTAGGTGGTATGAGATTGTACCAGTGTATTCGTTATGCAATGATAGAGTAATTTTCTCTGTTAATGTCACAGAGCATATCAGTGTGGTAGTCATAGGACACTGTGACACAGACCAAAACAAAAACTCCTCCTTCACACTGGCTGTTGTAAATTCACCTTAGTTTCTTTTTCTATGTTTGAAACATGAGTTTAAAACTGAACAGAAGAGCAAAGAATGAAAAAAGAGAGAACAAATTATCACTCCATCAGAACTGTATCCGACATATATTTTTGCTGTTGGAAGAAACTGTAACAGGCTGGTTTTCACGTGGGTTTTTGAGCAGCAGGAGGTTTTTGTCACAGAGCTCATCACTGTGGCCGTTATAATGCACTGTGACACAATCCTGTTCAAAAACCCCACCTCACTTACTGGCTGTAATACCCTGAGTGTTGACTTCAGTCTTAATAGTTTACAGATCCAACCTTATGGAAATATTAAGCAGACCTATGAATGATTTGATGAAATCTAACTGTTAAAATGATCTTTATATTTGTTAATAGATATATAGATTTAAGCTGCAAGACTTTTACCAGATTTAAGAAGTGGGTGAGTGAGTATTTAATGTTGCTCTAAGTGTGTCAAGTTTTCCCACCCTGTTGGTTAAGATATTTACTGTTAATATAGGTTTAGATTTGTTATAAATTCACAGAAGTTTCATAATGTTTTTTTTTTAATCATAATTTTCATTTTTAATATACACAATTATTTGTTCTAAACAGGTTATTGTACTGATGTTTGTCACTGTGGCTAGTCTCCCACAGTGACTTGTGGCCATTCAAGAACCTGGACATGGATAACTGCACCGTTCACTTGATAAAATAGAAATGATTTTAATGTAATTTGGTCATAACCTCCCAAAAAACAAAAACTGGGCAATGAAATTTATACTCCAAAACTCCCTACAACATCACTTTAAAAATGTCACATAAATTATGTGAAATTCATTAAATAATAATAATAATAATAAAAAAAACACTTTCAGTAAAACACCATATGCAAGCTTCAGTGAAATTAAATCTTTATTTTCTCTTTTGTCTTTTCAAATATTTATTCCCAAAGATCTGCACATTCAATTCTTTTTGCAGGCATTTTGCATGTTCTTTAGATGGGCGCGCTTCCTCTAAAAGTCCAAAAACATGACTGAAAGGTTTATTGGTTGCTCTAATTTCTCCTTAGGTATGAGTGTGTGTGCACTCATACACTGCATGGACAAGTGGTACAGTGGATGGATGGATATTTCTAACAATAATCATCAAAAGACAAATACCACTGTCCTGTAACACTGATATGTCACAACACGTATTTTAAAAAACAGCATTTTAAGATTTACTTTTTTAAATGTTTGCACTCATCTTTCTTGAACATTCTTTAAATGTCCTTAATCCAAACTTTCTAAAATTCTGTTCACATGTATTTGTAAGCTATTTCAATTTGAACAACTACTTGATTTCAGAGGTTAGTGATGCATATCCATACAAAAATATTGACTGGGATTACTGATTGCCAATACTTTCTGTTTATACAAAGGAACAAAAGATATTGTTTTTGTCTTCTTACGTTAAATTATTTTCAGATTTCAATAATAATAATACCCTTGTCTTTGTCAAATAGTTTTGCTTGTGAAATTATTGCAAGTTTCCATTATCAATAATACATTTTATGTATTTGTCATTTCTGGGGGACTTAGTGGGAATAAATGTCAAAGACAACCTGCAAGAATATGAATCTTCATGTAAATGTAAAAACATAGTTTAAATCTATATCAAAATTAACAAGTGCTACATGAAATCATAGAAATGCAAAAGTAAAATCAAAAAGTCAAGAAAAAATGTTCAGGATCTGATATGGAGTAGCTGATGATCTAAGGAAAGGAAGGAGGAAGTGAACAAGATTGAAATTAACTCCACAGAAAAGGATCACAAAAAGAGGATTTTGTATTGCTGTTTCACACTGTGGTAGCTGCCATATACACACACTGATTCCTGCTCATGCAAAAAGCCTGCCTACTTTTGACAATCTTTTACGTGTGTTATTATTTTTAGTTAAATATGATTTTTTGTGTATTTTATTCATCTTTTGACAATAAAGTGCCAGGGAAGTTTTTTTGTTTTGTTTGATATTTAATTATTACACTTGTTTGTGTTCCAGGTCATGTTTTTTGACTGAAAGTCTAGATTTTGAAAGTTTTATTTATTTTTTTTACCTTTTTAGGTGATACAGAGTGCTTTAAAATACAACCTTTGAAAATCTTATAATTTTTGTTGTTGCAGGGAACAAAGACAATTCATATGTAAAACCCTATGAAGCTTCTTAGAATTGTTATAATTTTACATTGTGACATTATTATATAATAATTAAGTTTAGTTTTATACATGTATGAAAGTATTCACATAATAGAATATGAGCTCTTAAGTCAATGGAGGTTTTTGTATTGACATTCACTACTGTGGCTGTTAACTCACAGTGAGTGAAGGCCGTTCAAAAACCATGACATGAAATATTGCAAAATTCAATGACTGTTGGTCCTTTTCCTGTAAACAGCATACAGTGCACACCATGAGAAAGTTTTGCTGAGCTTTAAAACTTTTATTTTCCTTCTTAAATTTTTTTAAAAATATTTGCAGTATTATAGCTTGTGCTTTTCTGAAGTTCTAAATCAATAAGTCAGCACAGTTGTGGTTTTATTCTTTCTCTGTGTCATTTTCAATAACAGTGAATCATTGTATCCAACTCAGAGGTATAATCCAAAGCTATTAACCAATTTTCAGAAAAAAAAAATACATCCCACAGTCTGGTAACTTGTCAAGACATTATGCTTTGACAATTTTGTGTAAAAGCCTAATGTTATTGTGGTGAATTTTATGCTACTTCAGTGCTTTTATTTGCACTACAAATATTGTTATACAGTTTATGGACTTGCTTAGATGGCCTGTTTGTTTTTTTGTTGTTTTTTTTTAGTTTATGCTTAACAAAAGCACATTTCTGGTTGCATATTTGCTCTTTTTGTTTTTGTATTGCTGATACATCAGACATGTTTTGTATCCCTGAAACAAACATGCACCAGTCTGAATGTGTGAATCAATCCCAGATTGAATGAGAATAAAGTCACTGTTTTGAAGTGGTCGTTTTCTGTCACCATGCCGAATCCCACAGTATTTTTATGATAATCTGCACAAAGAGACCTGCAGATGTCAGCACAAGCAAAGTTTTTATTTTAGACCTTATCTCCCCTTCACATACAGAAAACACATTGGTAACTACAAAAGGAGTTAAATAATTTTGTACATTTTTGTCTCCACTTATTGTTCCAATGGAGTCTACCTCAGAAAGAATTTGAATTTTTAAAAATCTCAATCAACCAACAAAACCAAACAAAAGCATAATAAAGTTAGCTATCCAAACTTTGCAAATTGGGAAAAAGAAGAACAATCGTTTAAAGGAGCCCACAAAGTACAGCTGGATCTGGTGTCACTTTTCTAGTCAAAAGTCAAAACACACAAAGCTCAAAAAGCAGAAAACAGTTTCCATGGACAAACAAACAATCAAACAAACAAAAAAACAATAACAACAGCAACAAACTTTGGGCAAACAATACAATAAAAAAGGACAATACATGAAACACTCACATTCTAAGGTTCCCGAATCCACTCCGATCAATCACCTGAAGAAGGAAAAGCAAAAGTACATCTGAGCCAAAATCACCAACAGAGGGCGCTCATGTAACATGCTTCAGCTGTCTGCCATGTGAACATCCTTCTTTAATTGACATTGACCTCAAAGGTCATCAAGCTTATACTGAAAGCTTAGATTCTATGCTGTCAAGGCTGAAATACATTATCTGAGGAAAATATATAACTTTAAATTGGAGTTTAGCATTATTTAGAGGAACATTCACTGCTGACAATAGGACCTATTATTTGCATCCTATAAAACACATGCATGGCAGAAGCAAAATATTTGACATGCAGTGTATATTATTGAGTCTTGATTTCTTCATGATTGATAAACTCTTAACAGACTATGTGTGCAACAAAATTTCGGGATGTTGTGAGCACTTTTTTGTATTATTATTTTATTTATTTATTTATCTATTTTACAATTTCAGTGTCTGTATTATTTCCTTTTTTGCTTTGCCAACAACTATCTGGATACCAGGTTTTTGTTAATGTTTCTTTGGAACAAATATTGTATCATTTTGTACATCTCTTGAATTAATGAATCAACACTCATTTAAATACACAATTTAAGAGCCATTTTGTGCTTCTGTACATGTCAAGTAAGAAATTCCGGGTTTCAAACGCCTCAAATGACATATGAAATTATTTAAAGGATTTAAAAAAAATTCCTCACATATAAAATTTGCAATGAATATTTCTGCTTGACTGTGGAGTGAACTCAGAGTCAGCTTCGGCATAAGCAAAGTAAGTTATTTTTTCAGACTTCCTGCAGTCTTGAGGTCAGAGGAGCACTACAGTTCTAATAGCATAGATGTTATCATTTCAGTAGTTAGTTGAAGAACATAGAAAGCAGCATCAATTATGAATAAAACTATGTTGTTGTACAGTCACCTTAAAAGGTTGAAAAATGTAAAGAAATTTTGTTGTATGTGCTATACAGTTGGGATCACAGGAGAAGTCGTTGGTGTTGGGTTTGTATGAACTTTACTTACTATGTGAATCATTTTGTGCTTGGGGACATTCTGATACCGGCAGATGTGAATGCTGCTTCAAGGAAATGTATTTATAGCTGTAATAGTTTCTACAAAGTTTCACTTCAGCAGGTGTGGTCTCAGGGGTGCAAGGAGGCGGGGAGTAGCTTTCTAAAGAGTACCATGAAACATAAAACATATATAGACATTTGCAAAATGGCAATTGTATTTTTGATTTTACTCAGTTATATCTGATATTTGTGTTGACACAGAAACAATAAAAGGTACTGATAATAAATGTAATTATAGGGATTCTTTTCAATTAGATATTTATTTGGTTATATTTTTTCTTTAAATCACCCACAAATCTGCATTACAGGCATCATAATTCTTTTTTTTGTGTTATGTTAACAACAGTGACATTTTCTGAATTATAAATAGTAAATTAGGATATTTCATGAAGACAGGTGCTTTGCATTGTCTTCTAAATTTTTGTCAAAATTTTTTGTTTACTACTCGATATTCATTCAACTCTGTTTCTTTATCCAATATCTCTGCTGATGATTTCTTAGAGTGGACACCAGGTTTGAAAAGAACAAATACAATACAACAAATACAAAATGCTACTGTCTGGTGTGTTATGTACATCATTAGGTCAGTTTTTTTTTCTTTTTTTGTCTGATGGGGTTTTTGTTTTATTGCTCAGAACATGACCAACAACCTCACAAACATAAAGTCTTCAACAAACACAGCATGATGCATGTAATGGCAGTCAAACTTTAATTGTAATGTGAACAAACATGCAAATCAAAATGTCCTAGTTTCAAGTTTAACAGTATAGTTATTTTTTTTATTATACAAAAATAAATGTTATTATGAAACAATTATAAAAAAATATTTAAAAATCATTTAAAAGTTGCAGGATAGCATCTCTCGGGGACTGGACTGAGGCAGTCCTCATAGTCAGAAATAGGAAGCATTAAGGAAATAAAAGCATTCATATGCACTGGTCAAATACCAGAGAGAAAATATATTTCGAAGCTGCTGGATGCGCCAAGAACTACTAGACAAATAAGAAACATTTATATTTCTGTCTTTTCATGTCTGTGACTCTAACATTGAAGGCATTGTTTGTTCTAGTAACTTGCTATACCTAACTTGACTTGAGAAAAGAATGTTGTATTTTCTTTTCTGGACATTTGCTATGAATGGTAGTTTTTTTATTTTCTGCTAAATGTCCCACATTTTTTGCTCTTGGTATGAAACGCTACATTCTTCTTTGTTATTTAAGGTTAATAAGCCAGTAAAAAGCTCAATCCTTAATTTTTTAAGGAGTTTTTGTTGACTGCACAGCATATGACCAACAAATTCAAGGTCAAACCACACAACACATGTTTCAAGAGAAAATTTTAAGTTGTTATACCAAACATCTATGATCAGAATATGCATGGTCTTCTTTTGCCCTGTGAAGCAAGTATTGATGATAAAGCAGATTTTTTGTTGTTGTTCTGAACTCAAATTACTTCCAGTAACTTTCCTCAACAGGAAAGTTACTGATTATTTCAGATTATTTTTGCTGCAACTTTACCTTTTCTCCCAATAATTTTAAAATTTACTTTACTAATAAAACATTTTTTCTTCCATTTTCAACAAAAGTCACTCTCCATTTGTAGAGTGGAAAAAAATGCAAATATACCACAGTTGACAGATGTTCTTTCCAGGAAGTTTAATTTTGACAGTTTCTGCAAAGTTTAAGCTGAGGTCCCAGAGGTACAGAAACACGTTCAAACTTCTGTCTAGTAATTTCATTTACAAAACCCCTGAGACACCAACCTTTAACTGACAGAATAAGCACATGAGATGAAGGGATGCACTCAAGTGAGAAAAAAAGTTGTCTTAATGACAACTTTAAGCTTTGTTAACAAAATTACAATCTCATTACAGAAGTAGCACCAAGAATAATTTCAAAATATTTATTCTCAAGATCATAAAAGCACATGCTATAAATTGAAAACAAAATTATGGCTTATTTCTCTATATCAGTAATAATAAGGATTTTCTAAAAAGTAGCCAGAATATTGAAAGGTTTCAAACATTTCATACATTATAAAAAGTACATGAAATACTGAAAAGCTCTTGTAGATATTCTGCGGTCATTCAGTTCTGTTTTGCAGATCTGAACCTTTATTATTTCTTCATCTGAAAACAAAAGGAGAAAAAAAATAAATAAATTAGAAAGAAATTATTCTCAAGATTACTGCTGTCATCAAATAGGCAGACCTAACACAATTTTGAGTTAGATTAATTATTCTTAAGGCTCGCTTGTAAGTATGGATCCCTTTTATTCATAATGAAGTAAATGCAGAGAAAACCTCTTCTTGTTTACCTGAACAAGAATAAAAATCATGTTATAGGTGAGAGAGAAGATGAAGAGGAAGACGAAGGAAGAGGTTGTGGACCACAAGCCATTGAAGTCGTCGTCTTCAAAGAGATTATCTATGCAATTTAAGGCAATTGTCACATTTGAGTCTGAGGAAAAATGTAAAAAGAGGAAACAAAATTGGGGGTGATTAGATAAGTTTTGTAATGCTATATATAAGATTTTTGAAATATCAGATTTCAGTGATTGAGCACTACTAAGCAAAAAGCCTGTTAGAAAACAAGTCATTCAGATGGATTGAGAATTCATTTTCATTTGTTTCACTTGTGTTCATTCATTCACACACAGACCAAAAGTCTCCATGCAACATTTATTTGGACGAGACAGCATACTCATTAAGCTGTTCACAGTACGATGAGGACAATTTAAAGCTCATACGACGACAAAGAAACATAGGTGCAGGAACAATGACATTATAGAGCACATAGTTTTACAACATAAAATTAATAAAAAAAACAACAAGAACAAACAACATGCAGGCACAAAACAGCATGCTTAATCTGATCTTAATATTCACATGAGTTACCCGAGACACTCGACAGGTCATGAGGTTCCATGTTTTTATCACTAAAAGCAGGCCAAACATTGCAGCTGAACTTGTTCTTTACGTTTCTCCAATCAGCCATGCTGATGGTGTAAAAGCTTGAAACCAGGTAAACATTGTTGATCTTCTGTGGGGGCAAGTTGAGGCCATCATTGTATTCTCCATGATCCTTTCGATCAGCTTTTGACCAGGCGATGTAGTAATCTTGCAGCTCTGAACTGGTGACTAGACACGCCAGAGTGACTTCCTTTGTGTTATCGGAAAGCTTGAGGACTTCAACGCTGTGCTTTGCCTTACCTAAAAGAAATTTACAATTTATTTGGAAAATAAATACAAACATATAGTTCATGTTTGTATATTTATTACTCCATTAAATTTAATGATAATCCATTAAATTTAGATGGCATACCTCTGTTGACATTAAGACTCTCAGTAACTGGTGCCATGTCGTCTCTCGTGGCAACACACTTCACTGTTTTAACTTTCTTCCAATCATCAAAGTTTCGAATTAATGTACTGTCTTTACTTTGTGCACCATTACTTTCGCTAATATTATTGGCCATTAGCTGTCCATCAATGTACCACTGGATCTTTGCATTAGATACAGTAGCACCATCCAGTCCAGTAACGACACATTTTAGCTCTGCTTGTTTATTGACAAACATCGCTTTAGGACTCGGAGGGTTCAGTGTCACTGTAAAAGATGCTAAATGAGAAAGGGGAAAAAAAAAGAAAATGTGTTTAGGCATTGAGATTTTTTTTATTGATAACAAGTAACAAAATATAAAATACTTAATTATTATGTAATTAGGGAGACTGTATTTTTAGTTTACTTTCTAATAATTGATAACACAGTATACAGTACCTTTTGAGGTCGTTTTTGTGTAATTTTGTCCTGTGTGAGTCACCTCACAGGTGTAAACAGCCTTATTATCCCAGTCTGCTTTGTTGACTTTTAATATGCTGGCAGCAGAATAAGCATCTCCAACTTTCATGGGATCAAAACTTTTGACGATACCCACATTGTTGTTGTTTTTCTTCCAACTGATTAACACTTGTTTGGGGGTAAAGTTTTCAATGGAACAGACCAAGACCTGTTTCTCCCCATCTGGCTGTGAGAGCAATGTTACATCGGGAGGAGAGAAACCATCTAAGCACAAGAGTAGAACAAGACAAACAAAAGTTTAAAACATTTTAAATTTTTCCTGTTTGAGAAAATGTCTTTGAGGAAATTAAAGAAAACATGTACTGAAATGGAAGGATTACATACATTCAACTGGCACATTTCTGTCTCCTGCTGAATGAGTGAGAGAACAAGTGTAGGACAAAGCCATTTCTTTTTTCACACTGATCACACTGACTCCAGTGAATCTGTTGCTGTTGTTTTGTTGAGGAAAAATATACTGCTGAGAAATCTCTTGAGTGCTATCGGATTTGGTCCACTGGAATGTAGCACTTCCTGGAAAGAAGTCCTGGGCCAGACAGCCAAGAGTGACTGTATCTCCACTCCCAGGATCACATGGAGTTAGTGCAAACAGAGATGGAGTTGGAGTTGGGTTCTCTGTAAAATAAGAGAAATGTTGAAGTTCAAATTTTCAACATACAGAAATAAAAATCCACATAACAATAACAAATCTTAAATGCTACAATTCAGCTTCAAATAATTATTCAAACACTACACAAGTTTATATTTAAGGTACCAAAATTTAGATCTTTTTGGAGAAAGCATAATATCTACCCCTGCATTTTTGAAACAACTATTTTAAGTTTGAGTTCATCACGTTATGTCAAAGTGTTCACCTTTTAAATCAAGGATTTGTCTGATGATGAAATAATTAGGTCTTTTGATGTTTCTTTTTTTTTAATGTGAATGAACTGTTTTTTATTTAACTATTAAGATGTAAAACTACATAAGGGAGAGGATTACGGCCAATGGAAAAAAAAAATAAAATCTGACTTTAATCTCAAAATTCTGAGATTAAAATCCGAATTCTCAGAAATCTTATTTTTTCAGTGGCCATAATTTTACTCTGTAACATATAGTTAAATTTGTTTGACAATTAAACATCACTAAAACATGAAAATGTTTTTATTTTCATGTTTTAGTGATATAATACAAATATATTATATTTGTATTATATCACAAATACATTTGTGATATAATACAAATATATTATATTTATATAAAGTTAAAAAGAAATGTCTGAAAAAGTTTCTACCTTTCAGCGTCAATATATTTGTGATTTTTATATCACAAATACATTTGTGATATAATACAAATATATTTTATTTGTATTATATCACAAATATATTTGTGATATAACATATCACAAATATATTGACGCTGAAAGGTAGAAACTTTTTCAGACATTTCCTTTTAACTTTATCTTTACAGTGAATCTTTGAAGTGCAACAAAGTACAGGATCATTTATCACCTTTGAATTTCTAATTGCTAAATCTTTTACGTTAAATCTTTTTAAACAGTCAAATTCTTATGATGAACACGATGGATATTCTCAAAGTAAACTACAATACACTACATCGATCTGACATTTTTTGTTTTTTGACTTGGTGACAATATTGATAAGATCACCACAACACCATGTAAGTTGCTGGTACATTTTAAGAAAAAAATCCTGACAGCGAAAAAAATAGATATTTTAAATTATCTGGATGTAAACTGTTGCAGCAACAATTTCAACAGCTTATCTTGTCATTTTGCCAGAGATACTGCAACAAAATACACACTTTCTTTGATTTGCGTTTTCAGCCTTAATTTTTAAAACATCATGCATTAACTAAATAGTATAGATTGCTTTCCAAAAAAACACAAGCTTCTCCTAAAAAAACTAACATTAAAAATCTAAAATAAAATACATACCCATCTCCTAAATTTTTCTTGATGGTAAGTTTTTCAGTATTATTTTTAACATATCAAGAAGGATAGATGGAAGGATAGTGTTAATTGCTTATTACAAATTACAAATTGCAATTACAAAATATATAATATATTTTTTTATTATAAAAAATTATAATAATTTTCTATTAACAAAAACTGTTATTATATATTCTCATTATATATACTTTTTAAGCTTAATTAAATTGATTCTTTGTTCCTCTTTGCAGAAAATATCCAATGCCTTTAGGAGACAATAACATGTGATCTTAATTGTCAAAGCATCTGTTTTGCTGTTCTTACACTGTAAAAACATTGCTCAAATACATTATGTAACAGATTCCTATGTATTCCACGTAAACCCAATGCTCATTTTCTAGAGTTCTTAAATTATATTTAATAAAATAAGAACTTATACTAATTCATGCCACTTTGATTTCTTTTTAACTATTCTGAAACAACAGACATTTATTTTTCCTGTAGAACTGTTCTATCTGTATAGATTTTAGCAAATTAAACCAACAGAACTTTATCAGCAAGCAGCCACATTTGAAAAAATTAAAAATAAATAAATAACTTAAGAAAGCATTAGGGGATATTTGATTTAAAAATGACTTACCTGAAGATACTGTGACTGTAGTCCCTTTACCCCAGTAGTCAAAAGCATCACAGTGCTGCATCTCCATTTACTGCTTGAACAAAAACCTGAAACACTAAAAAAACATGTAGTAAACCAAGCAAAATGTCAAATATTTTAAAATGACAATAACTGAGACACACTCACATTATCTGAGCACTTGTTTTCTGGTAATTCTTATTAATTAAGAGTTCACACAAAACTAAACTTTAGTCCCAATGTCTGAAATATGAACTTAAGTCAGCTTGAGTAAGATTAACTGTTAGCTGATGAAAGCTAGATATCATATTTATTATATATCTCAATGTGACATGTTTAACCATTTTGCTATATTATCCATTAAGACACTTTTATCCATCAGGTTTTTGTATGAGTGTATATTGCTGTGGCCCCACCCACACTACATTAAACATTATGACAAAAACTCTCAAACAGGAGTACTCAAGTGTAACAAGCATCACTGTGACTGAATAATTAAAAGAATGGAAAGAATTAAAACTAACAAAATATAGCTTCACTGATTATTTTATAAATGGATTTTTTAAAAGTACATTATACAGAGAATTATATGTGGTCCCTGAAATAATGTTTTATTGTAATTACAAAATAAATAAAATGAAATTTTCCATTGTGAGTGCATGGCCTCACCTTTAATAAGAGATTAGGAAGAAGATGCAAAGATATTTTTACAGTATTAAAAATAATTTGTGGGATAGTATGTTTGTATCATTAACACATTTTTATATAGTTACCTTCTATTCAGACAGTTTTATTTAATTTAAGTTTTAAATTCAAATGCGACTTTACAACTTAAATTCAGATTTGTCACCTGAACTGCCAGTCTGCTGAAAGTGAGTAAATAAGTCAATGATCACAAACAGTGATATTCAACCTGCACCTGTGGGCCCTCTGGCCACCAGCAGCAGCCAGACAGGTGAAGTGTCACAACAATTGAGACAGGCAGATTGGTCACGCAAAACCCATTGTCAAAACTCAAATAACTGCTAGAATATTGGCCTAACTTCAGTATTTAATGTAAAGTCTTTGTTTTCCAACATGTCTTATTTTGTCTTACTTAAAAAGTTTCAGACTCCATTATAAATATAGTCACTTATTTATTATTGTAGTAAATTAATATAAACTTTTCCAATGCAAATACACTGCTAGGAAAAAAATAGTAGGTACAAGATTCTTTTTGGGTGGAAACTGCATGGACAACTGTCTACCAGCTGGCAACAAGTTATTTAATCCCAGCTTCACATTTCTTAAACAACCATGTGAAAAGACACATCCTGTGGTTGTGAAAAAGGTCAGACTGGTTAAGAAAGGTCAGATCCTTAGAATTGAACAGAAAACACATCTAAGGAGAGAAAAAAGATTGCAATTTGAAAGCGAGCATAAAGATTGGACTCTAGAGTGATGTGAAAATGCCATGTGATCTGATGAGTCCACATTTATACTCTCCCAGAGTGATGGCCCATCACTGATGGGTGTATCAGGGTGAGAAAGGGGCAGATGAAGTGATGCACCCGTCATGCCTAGGATCTACTGTAGCAGCCTGTGTGGGCAGCATTATGATTTGGGGTTGCTGCACTTGGTCAGGTCCAGATTCAGCAACATTGATGTCTATCAATGGACTGTTTGTTCAATGATGACACAGATGATAATGCCAAACTTCACAGGCTGAAGTTTGGCCAATATATTTTCACCCATGGATTGGGTGAAAGGCCTTAACATCAGTGAGAATCTTTATGATGTTCTAGAGAAGGCTTTGTAGCTTGCAGTGGTCAGTCTCTCATCATCAATACAAGGTATTGGTGAAAAATTAAAGCAACACTGGAAGGAAATAAATGCTGTTACACTGCAGAAGCAAAAGATTTGTTCTGGCCAGGCAGTGTATATCAAAGATGAAGATGTTCTTTCGAGGAAGTTTTGGTTTGACAGTTTCAGCTGAGGTCCCAGAGGTACAGACACATGTTGTCAAAAAAAAGATGTTTAGAAAACTGTAGAAACTCCTGGAGCTGAACGATAACAGAAGCAGAGATGCACTAGCATAAGTAATACAAGGCTGCTTTTATGACAAAGCAACATACTCAACTATACTTTCTAAAGAAAATGACAATCTGATAACACATTGAAGTTGGGTTCAAGTTTTATAAAAGTTTATATTGAAAACAGTCAAAAGATGCTTAGCAATAAAAGTAAAGTATAAATTTGTTTCAATGCAATATTCCTCATAATTGTCTTAATATTCCGGGCAAGAAAGTAGAATATTGCATAACATTCAAATATATCAATGATCATAAAAGTACAAAAAGGCAAGAAACATCTAAAATAAATTACTCAGTTTAATTATTTTTATCGATCTAGTGCCAATTCACAACAAATTCATTCTCAAGGCAGTTCTGTTCAATCACACATATGGCAATTTATGCTAGTTATCATACAGTACATCATGTTAAGTTCATTAATAATACAAATTAGTTTTATGAGCAGATTGCATCAAGTCTTTTACTTGCAGGATTCATTCCTTCCTGATAAGTACGTAGAGAAAGTAAACATTTACCCTCCTCATGTTGTTGACTTTACAGCAATCCCTAATATTGATCATGCATGTGGCTACAGTGGAGAGTAAAAACTCCTCTTTAGCAAGAAGAAATCTCCCGAAATGTGGCTCAATACATGCGGCCACCTGCGATGACTCACTGGGGATATGAGAAGGCAGAGCAGATACACAAAAAAAGAAACAGAAGAACTGATATAGGATTATTGTTAGGCTAATGAAAGGTAAAATGTTAATAGCAGGAGAGGGAGAATGGTTTAGAGTTCGCAACATTATTTTAGCCGATGACCTCATTTAGGATGTTATCACAGCTGAACAAACAAGATGTAGTTTCCATGCAGAGAAAATAAAAAAAAAACTGAGAAAACATAAAGTTAACGGTTGAAATAGCAAATAATGCAAATTGGAGAGCAGTAGAAGAAGAAAGTAAAACAGCAATGAAAGTGGCTTGTCCACCAGCTGCCTAAGCTTCCTAGAATCACATGTGCATCTGCAACTACTGTCTGTATGAATAAGTCCTCAGAGCAAATTAGGGGCTTACACAGAAATTAACAGTTTTTAAAGACACACCATCACAAAACATACATTTTTAAGTTACAATTGTTTTTATTAGTATTTATATTATCAAATACTGTTGTGCCTAAACCTAATCAACATTATTGTTAAAACATTAAACACAATTAAATATGACTAAGCAATCATGCTTTGACCATATTGACCAAACCTGTTTAGGATTTAATTTGAAACATTCTCAATTATAAATTTATTGATGGAACTTGACTAAATGCTGTGTTCTTACTGTTAGGATTCGGTCTTGTGCGAGTGCTCTTCCCATAGACGATCTTTGGGGGGCGAGTCCTGGCAGGCTGGCGCACCTGCAGCGGATTCCAGCAATCGGCTGCGGGATTCTTAAGAAGCTGTGGAGCTGTCATTCATCGCTCGATGGTCCCACTTGTTGGTCAGAGTCAAACCTCGAGTTTATGTCACAGTAATCTTCTGATTCACCAAGTTAATCCTGTTTGTCCTCTCTCAGATCTGGATCAGCTGTTTGAATCAAGCCAGGAACCACGTCCAGCCAAGCTCGCATCCGCGACTGCTCTCTGCCAACCCGACGCTACTGCCTGCCGCTCGCTTCCCTGCAACTCTTTCGGAGCCTCTGCACCTCCCGGATCCTTTCCTCTCCCTCGGCCCTTCCTCCATCAGGAAACCGTAAGCCCTTCCCTTCATTCTCCTGTCAAGGCTCCCTCGACCTGGTCACTTCTAACCTCTCCCCTCTCCAAGCAGAACCTGAGCCGGCCAGCCGCTCCCGATCCCAGAGGGCTATCTGGAGAAATACCACGTTCAATATTTGTTATTATTAAATTATTGAATCTAAGATCTTTCGGCCTTATGTTTGAACCTGCATGTGGGTAAAAAAACTGAAATCCAGCATGACACTTACTGTTGTTTTTATTGTTTTTACTGTTGATTCTTTGTTGCATTATGTTTCTGTTTTTGATATGATGTAAAGCACTTTGAAATGCCTTGCTGCTGAAATGTGCTATACAAATAAAATTTGATTTGATTAAAAACATTTTAGATTTCATGAATATTTTCTTTTTGTCTTTTCATATTAGAAAAGTCTTGCGTTTTTAAGAAAACATATTCCACATTATCACAGCAATTATTTGCAGGTTTTTAGATAAACTGCAAAATGTTTGCCAGGAATAATAATTTAGTATATAATTTATAAGTGATAACTAATATCGGATAACATCAGATTATCATCATCATCAAAATAAACTGTTTGCTCATTTGTTGGATCAGTCCTTCAGCCATTTAAAACTAAATAAAACAACCATCTGTGGTAATTTATATCACTTTAAAATGCTATTTTTAGCTATGTTGAAAGGACAGAAACACCTGATATGTTCTGCCTCTGCAGATATTAGCAGGTTACCTTGTCAAAATGTCAATATCATCAAGAGCTTAATTTTGAAAAGAAGCAAAACATGAAAAAACAAACAGCCATAGCAATTATTTTGTATAAAATGTCTTATCTGAATATACAGAGACTTCAAAGTTAAAAACATCACAAGGCCACATCTTCACTCACTACTTACACAAAAACCTGAAGGACTAGAAAAACACTCAGCGATACTAAAACACATTAAATGTATAGGACACATAACAGTTGCAAGAACATAATATATACTCACACCATCTGAGTATTTGTTTTAGATATTCACAACAAGTTAAAAGATCTTTAAAGCTAACAGTTTTAACATTACATCAATACGCTAAATGCAATTACTGATATGTAAACTTAAACCTATTTCATCATAAAATGTATGATGAGGTGCTATGTTAAGAAAGACAGAGGGTAGTTAATTCATATTTCATTTTGAAAATTGATTTTAAAATGTTAATAGATTATAAATAAAGGTTTTATTTACTGCAGGTTTTTGTATGAGTGTATATCACAGTGCTCCCCAGCCCATAGCACTACAACAAAGCCTATAACAAAAACTCCATCACAGGATACTGAAGTGTAACAAGCGTCTGTGTGTGTGTATTTAAATGGTATCAAAGAATTAAAACAAAAAAAAAAAAAAAATTTTCAATAAGAATAGGTGTTTCTTGGATTTTAGCTTAAGTGGATATATCTATATATATATATATACTGCTCAAAAAAAATAAAGGGAACACTTAAACAACACAATATAACTCCAAGTAAATCAAACTTCTGTGAAATCATTGGTTAATA
>CAEFZX010028482.1:0-86118 GCA_903066825.1 Alfaro cultratus
TCTGTGACATTTTCCCTTTCCAGACCCTCCTACGGGAAGCTCTTAGGCTGGTATGAGAAACCACAGATCAGCAATGGTTTATATTTAAATTAAATATTAAATACAACATCTGTCTTACCCTTTAACATCTTTACACCCAGGGAGAGGTCAGAGATGTTCCTCGTTTCGCTCTTTTCTACATTTCCTTTGGTCTGGAGGTGATTGCACTCATTCTCTCCGCTTTGGCTGACATCTCTCCAGAGACAAAGGAACTTGTGAAAAAGGTGAATTTTGTTTTTCTTTTGCTTAGAAATGGAAACACTACAGCACATTGGGGAAGATGTTATGAAGATGTTTATTAGTACACATCTACCTAATGAAGCTAGTGTCATGAAATTCACACCAGTTACCGGTAATTACAGTCATATTCTATATATAAAGAAGTTAAAACAAAGCAAATGGCTGACTTATGTGTGAAATGCAGCGAAACCGGGAATAAGTTCTGAACACATCAACAAGGAAGATGCAACAAATTCCAGAAATCTAACACAAAGAAACATCATTCTCTTATCAGTTAAAGCTACATAAGACTTCACTGCTGAAGAAAAAGCACGCTGAAGCTCATTTAAAGTTTGCGGCACAACATTTGACAAACCATTGAAATACTAGGAGATTGTGGCTTAACATATTATTGCTTATTGTAGAGTGGCACTATCTTTTAGAATATGTATTTGCAGATTTAATTTCAGGAAAAATGGAAGAAATTTAATGAATGATTTTTAATTGGAATCCGAAAATGAAACAAGGTTAGATTTTTCAGTAAGAAAGTGATCCCAAACAGTGCAGACAACTTTCTTTTCATAGGAAGAATTTAAGGCTTTTAGCAACCCAGTTGATCACCTGACATGAATCCAATTGAAATCAAAGGAAAAAGAGCAAGTTCAGATTGCATAGAAAATACCACCAGAACCTTCAGAAGCCAGTTTGTGTAGAAGAATGAGAGGAAATCCCACTTAAGAAACATATTTAACTAGTTTGAATACACAAGATTACACATAACCTGTAAACCTATTTTTATATTTGGTGATAATTTTATGTTAATAGCTTCTTTATATGTATATTTGTTGTACTGTATATTAAATAACTCCATCCTTATTTATTTGTTTGTTTCCCCCCTAACAACCTTAACATACCTCCATGTTTTTATTTTCTGTTCTTTGTATTGTAGAATCCAGAGGCTGGTGCACCATTTTTGAGCAGAATCACTTTTAACTGGATCAACAGGTGAATTCAACCCCATTGTAGAAAGAATTTGAACAAGAGCTTGAATGGCTGAATGAATGAAATTGTAAATAGACTGAACTTATACAGTCAGTGTGTATAAGTTTAATCCCCCTATAAGGGAAAATTAAATAATGCTACTTCTTGTGCTGCAATCTAAGGTTTCTTCTTTCTTTTCCAGCATGGTGGTGAAAGGCTACAAAAACCCTCTGGTTCAGGAGGACATGTGGGAGCTGAATGAGGTGGACAGCACCTCTTACATCAGCCAGCGTTTCAACCATCATATGCAGTTTGAGTTGGGTAAAGCTCGGATCCGATTTCAAAAAGAGTTGAAGGATAAACTGATCAAAAGCCGAGGCAAGTCTATGGAAGCACCTTCTCAAAGCAACGGTGTAGGGAAAGGTGTGACTCAGGATGTACTGATGATGGTGAGAACCTTTAAATACACCAAACAACCTGTCCAGGTCTTTAAACCCCAATAATAATTATATTTTCAACAACAACACCGATTCTGTTCCAGGTGGTCCCCATATGATTTTATGTTCCTAAAGAATATGCTTAAATATTTTAAATCAGGAGGAAAAAGGAAAGAAAGATGATGAAAATAAGAAGAAGAAAAAGAAGGAGGACACAAATTATCCAAATTCATGGCTGGTTACCACCATCTACAAGACATTTAAATGGCTCCTGATTGAATCTGCCTTCTTCAAACTTCTGCAGGATCTTCTGGCTTTTGCCAGTCCTCAACTCTTGAAGTAAGTAGAAATAATCAACAGGCTGATTGCTATGTAGGTTTCTATGTAGGTCCTAACACGATTAAAACCAGTTTGACTTTACCAGATTTTTATTATTATTATTTTAGACTAAATCTATCAAAAGTCTCATACAAATAAGTTTTAAATTTTTTTAATCAGAATAAAAATGACTTCGAAATTATTCCAGTGCTCTAGTCTGACCTTGTGAATGTCTAAACCTGCATAGTTTATCTGTTTACTCATCATTGATTAGTTGAGACATCAACTGATTACACCAGGACAGCTTGAGAAGAAAGTAAACAGAAACTAATTTGCAAGCAAGGAAAACACTCCTAGGCTCCTAGGTAATATGTGATCATCATATGTGATGTTTAATCTTTTATTCTCTTACTCAGGTTGATGATCTCCTTCACTCAGGACAAATCCAGCTATGCCTGGGAAGGGTATTTGTATGCCGTGCTGCTGCTGGTGGTGGCTCTTCTACAATCGTTGTTCTTGCAGCAGTATTTCCAGCGATGCTTTGTTCTGGGGATGAAAGTTCGAACTGCCCTCATGGCTGCTGTGTACAAGAAGGTAACAGTCAAAATGACAGCTTGATAGCGGCTGGATAACAGAAGTTCAAAACTGCAAAAAAAAAAATAATAATTGATTATGAAATTTATAGTTCTATTGATGAGATTGCAAAGAAGATACAGAAAGATCTTAGTTTTTTCCAGGTAGAGTGACCATAGAGGAATACTCTAACCCACCTCTCCCATGATCATGTTCTCTGTCAGTCAGCTGGCTAAAGAAATAAAACTTTTGCCTTACTTAGAGACAAATTTATTGGTTTTTAAAGAATAGCTGTTAAGCTATGACTGTGTGTATGTTTAACAGCTGACTGCAGGGTGGCCACCAGAGCAGATAGCACAACTAATTGACCAGCTAATGTCAGTTTGTAAAATTTTTGGCTATGATACAGAGAGCCGAATGGGCAAAGGATATCATTTTCAGCAGAACGTTTACTTAAAGGGACAGTATTATATACTTACTTATTTATTTATTTATTTATTTATTTATTTATTTATTTATTTATTTATTTTTTAAGTTTATTGCCTCATCAAAAACATACTTGTAGTGTTGCTTCATTTCTGTTTGAGAAATCCTTTAATTTCCTATGGCAACCATTTGGCTGTGCAAAATGCTTGGGTGGACCTAGCATCGCCTTTGAGAACGAAGCTCCTTCTCAGAGCTGCAGTTTCCAATCTTCGGAGCTTCTGCCTCACAGGGCATCTGTCCCCCACTCAGGTCCTTCAGACTAGCCAGCAGCTGGCAGAGCAAAAACAGCTGGTGGAGCTGCACACCTGCTGAGCTTATTATACATTTACACTACAGTGCAATGCTGGTAAAAACGTTGTTGAAGGGTTAATAGAAGAGTAATGTTATGATGTCTGCCTGAAGGCAGAGTGCCAGAAAGAGCAAGAGTTTCTTAATGAGTTAGACACTCAATTTCAAGGTGTTAAATTACAAAGTCAAATTTCTTTTAATTCATATTTGGTATATACAGTATTTTTTATAACAACTGAAGGTAACATAGTTACTTGACTGTGCTACAAAATGGTGCTATGTGGCTGTAAAAAACATAATAGTGTCCCTTTAAAAACTACTGCTACTTACCCAGCAGGTCTTAACTCTGAAAATTTGTTGAAGTCTGTGTATAAAAAAACAGTAAATATATGGCATACATAGTTATCAAAACTGTAACAATAAATATGTTGCATTATTTAAGCAGTTGCTTTTCTTTTTGCACAAATGAATATTCTGTGTGCTATACTTCAATTTTTGTGTTCATAAAGTGAAACTAAGTTTTTTTTTTTCTCCATCTTTCCTTTCGCTCTTTTCTTTCAAAGGCGTTGGTGATGTCTAATGACAACCGCAAAGAGTCAACAGTCGGAGAAACTGTGAATCTCATGTCAGCAGACGCCCAGCGCTTCAACGACGTGACCAACTTCATCCACCTGCTGTGGTCCTGCCCTCTGCAGATCATTGTGTCCATCGCTTTCTTGTGGTTGGAATTGGGACCTTCAACACTAGCTGGGCTGCTAGTAATGGTGCTAATGGTGCCAATTAATGGATTTTTAGCAAACAAAGCCAGAAATTTCCAGGTGAGAAAATGGGACAAAAAGAGAATGTTTCCACACTCAACCACACTCAACGTGCAGCAAGTTAATCTCAAATTAGAATATTTTTAAGATGTACATTTATTTATGTAATTTGTTTTAAGACGTAGTACTGAGAGTGTGAACATTTTCAAGCCTTTAGTTATTTTTGATTATTATGTCTTTCAGTAAGCTACAAAAAGGTAATTAGTAAAAGAAAAATAGTTTTGTAGCTTCATTGTATGTATATTTATACTACTTATTTACACACAACATAGCAGAGCACTCTGTTCAGATAGTGCAGTACTCACGCAAGTTGATGGAAAGTTGAGAGGAAGTGTGTTGGGAAAAGATGAGCTAACAACAGAGATCATTGCAGCCTTGAGTGAGTAAATTTAGATAAATTTAGAGTTTTTGGTAGATTTCCAAGGCCTAGTCAGTTATTTCTTCAAGACTCTCCATACACACCATTCACATTCTTATTGTTAAGTCATGAAGCAAAAAAATTAGCAGTTTTTCCTCCAACTAGCTTTCTTCAGTACACTTTCTTGTGTGTGGACCTATAAAGTCACGTGTTTGAACTAATTTTTTAGCATCATGCTCCAGGGTAAACATTGCCTTTTGTGGCTTGTTGTTGACATTCTGTGATTATCAAAATCAGTATAGCATCATAAAACCTTATCTTTTTCTACTACGTTGTGACATAGACTTGACAAAAGGCTAAAGGTTTCCTATCTTAGTCATCAACCCTTGCATTCATTTTATAAATGCTTGTGCTCAAGAGTATAAATGTTTACCAACCCCTGTGGATTGCTTATTAATATTGATATCTATTTTGTTATTTTATGTTTAACACAAGGATAAATAATGAAGTATCTTACATCTGCTTTTCAGATAGAAAACATGAAGTTCAAAGACAAGAGAATGAAGATAATGAACGAAATGCTCAATGGAATCAAGGTAATTTATTTTGTCTGTTACTTGTTTGGAGACAATTGAACTCTCTTTGTCATATTCATGTTCATGTCTCAAGTTCCCCGCAACACTTTTCACCTTGTCCTTGTCCACCATCTCTCACCAGATTCTGAAGCTGTTTGCGTGGGAGCCATCCTTCCAAGCTCAAGTTGAAGATATCAGAGGAGACGAACTGAAGGTGATGAGGAAGTTTGCCTATCTCACATCCGTCTCCACTTTCATCTTCACCTGTGCCCCTGCTTTGGTGAGTCATGTTAGATGTTTTCAAAGTGAAACTAAAAACTTGCAACGGTCCTTGATGCTAACCCAGCCTGTGCTTTGTTTATGGACAGGTTTCTCTGGCCACATTTGCTGTGTTTGTTGGTGTGAGCTCAAACAACATATTAACTGCTGAGAAAGCCTTCACTTCAATCTCTCTGTTCAACATCCTTCGATTTCCGCTGGCCATGCTTCCGATGCTTATTGCTTCCATTGTACAGGTAGATAGACTGCTGTAATTGCTACTTGGACACAAGTCAGAACTGTAAAAAAACTCTAACTA
Source organism: Alfaro cultratus (assembly GCA_903066825.1). Taxonomy (NCBI): domain Eukaryota; kingdom Metazoa; phylum Chordata; class Actinopteri; order Cyprinodontiformes; family Poeciliidae; genus Alfaro; species Alfaro cultratus. Next base: position 5,670 of record CAEFZX010028482.1, read on the forward strand.
CCTGTTGATTTCACACGTCAGACAATGGTGTCTAAAAAGAGGCTGGAGAAGTTTCTGGGAGGAGATGATCTTGACAGCGACATCGTGCGACATGACCCTAGTTTTAGTAAGTCAGTCTTTTTTTTTTATCCTGAGAAGTGACATGTTGATAAAATCTGTCAGATTTAGTGTTTTTTTATCTGCATTAATTGTTTTTCTTTTAGATTCTGCTATCAACATATCCGATGGGTCCTTTGCATGGGAAAGAGACTCTGAGCCTCTATTGAAAAAGTATGTTTGCTTTGTTTATTATACAAGAATTCCTGGGCACAGTTAAATCATACTAAACTTTTGCTGTTTTCTTAAAGTTAGGATTGCTGTTTTTTTCCTATTTACTATATGCCAGAATAACAACAGAACATTGAAGAAGTTTTTTATTTCTTTTACTTTCTTGAAATCCAAAGTTTACATGTCTCCGTGGTATTTAGTAGGATTGTTTTTAAACTGTAGGACTTGATTCAACCTTCTCAAAATAGTTTATTTTGCCCATTTCTCCTGAAAATAAAAATGTAGTTTATTCATTTGTGGGCCATCTTGCTCACAGACACTTTAAGTTAATCCCACTATCTGTGTGTGGGATCGAGATCATATCTTTGTGATGGCCACTTAAAAACATTATTGTTTTTTATCCTTGATAATTTTCCTATATGTTTAGAATCATTGTACTCATTTGCTCCAAGCTCTAAACTTTCTAGTCGTTGTCTTGAGTTATTTATTCATAATTTGATCTATTTTGTAAAGTCACCAGTTGCTACTGCAGAATAAAAACAAACAAAATAAACACGAGACAGTATAAATCCACGTATTCATAAACTTCACAGTTGGGATGCCGTTCTCAGGCTTGCAAAGGTCTGCATTTTTCCTCAAAATGTAACAATATTCATTATGGTGAAATTCTTACAATTTTGTCATATATGTATCGCAGTATTTGGCCACAAAATTCCCTTTTAATCTTAATAAAATTAGGAAGATGTACAATATGATTTCTGTCTGTTTCCCAGTGTGTCGCTGGATATCAAACCTGGTCGGCTGGTAGCTGTAGTGGGAGCTGTGGGCTCAGGGAAATCATCACTCATGTCAGCCCTCCTAGGGGAGATGCACAGCACCAAAGGCTTCATCAACATTCGGGTACTGCTTGATTAAAGGCTTGATTAATGTTTATTGAATTGCATTAGTATGCTTAGTGATATCTTCTTTTTTCTTAAGTGTATTTTTAATCCCTTATGAATAGATTCAAGTTTGAATCATCGGGTGGTCGAATTAAATATTGGTTGTTATTTTTCTGCTCAGAAAAACTGTTTTTGAGAAACCTGGAGAGAAAATTCTCAAGATTTTAGTAATCAGTGATATCTTGTTTTTACCTTTTTTCTATTATCTATTTGATAATATATATCTTGATCTATATATCTATTTGATATTTATTCAAAGGTTTGGCATAGGGGGAGCACAGTTGCACTTAATAATGACTCAGAATCATTTTGTTGAAAAACGTTTATATAAATGCAATAGGGATGATATAACAAGTTTTCTTGAATCAATAAAAACATTGTGACGTAGTTGAAGAAAAGAAAAAGATTCACATTGATTCATAATGTCCATTGTCAAGTTTACTCTTAAAACTTTCTAGTAGCTGTTCTATTGTTCTAAAACTCATATCATTGTGTTTGAGGACAAAGTTCTGTAATATAATTTTAAAAAACTCATATATCAAATTAAAAAAAAGCACTCTACAAGTACTGTATTCTAAAATACATAATATTCTGCTAAGTGGCAACATCACAAAAAAGGCGTCCTTGAAAGACGTACTAAACAGCCATTAAATGGCACGTTCATATAACCAGTGTATGAATACAACACCTTAACCATTTCATTTTCTTAGAAACGTCTATCACTGACATTGTAACGTTTTCAGAAAATTGGAATGTGTGTTTTAATATTTTATTTCATTTTCTCTGATTCACTTTTTGCGCATATTTCTACTTCCAACTGGGTCTCTACTACTTCCAGCTTGAGGTCGGCTGAATTTAGAGCTGTGTGTGCTGTAGTATTTCTACTGTGTTTTGTTGTTGATGTACCATTCGTGTTTGAAACGAATCTCACCTGCAAGAAGTGCAAGTATAAATATTGAGCCAGGGGGCACAGGCAGCAGATGTTTGTTTGGATTTCAAGTGACAAGAGGCACTAAACCAGCAAAAGTGCAGGGTACATCTCATAATCTGAGAATGGTTTTGTATTGCAAAACATTTAATGAACATGTTTTGCATAGCCCATACATCTATGGACCCATAGATCAAGCATGAAAGCTTGAACATGAAAGCTTGAACAAGCTTTAATGCTTGTTCAAGGAAGCATGAAAGCTCCTGTTTAATCATCGGAGTTGCTTATTACTGGAAACAATCCAATCTTAATGCAAAATAAGTGGCACTCAATCTGAAAGTAAGAGTGTGGCTACATGAGACTTGCACCTTATGTTCTTTTTGTATTTCCACCCAGGGCTCTCTTGCATTTGTACCACAGCAAGCCTGGATCCAAAATGCCACTCTGCGGGATAACATCTTGTTCGGCTCTGCCTATGAAGAGCAGAGGTTCGAAGACGTACTGGAGGCATGTGCTCTGGGCCCCGACCTCAAGCTGCTGTCTGCAGGAGTTCTCACTGAGATTGGAGAAAAGGTAGGTTCATGTATTTAGATTTTGATTCAGACATGTAGGTATGCTCACAATGTGAGTTTTGACTGAACCTTATGTGGCTGTGAGGTGAAATAAAAACCTTGTGGGGTTATGAAACCTCATATTATTAAGTGTGTGCTCTCACTTTTGTTCTTAGGGTATCAATCTCTCAGGAGGTCAGAAACAGCGTGTCAGCTTGGCCAGAGCAGCTTACAGTCAGGCTGATATTTTACTGTTAGATGACCCCCTGTCTGCTGTGGATTCACATGTTGGAAAGCATCTATTTGATAAAGTTATTGGACCCAAAGGAATTCTACAAAACAAGGTTTGTACTTGTCCTGCTCTAGTGTCTACAACACTAAAACTCAAAGTGAAACAAACCCAGTCTACACAAACACCCAAAGACTTGTGCAGATAATAAACATGATGGGTGCATCCATCACATCTTATACAGACTCTATTGTTGACATTGCCTTTTCCTGTTAAATAAAAATCCAATTTATTAGATTTGAACTTATACTTGCTGCAATTATGAGAATTTCCAAAAAATAAAGACAGGAGCCATTCACTGTTTCTTAGTAACTGAACTATATTTATAAAATCCCATTAGATGAAAATTGATTTAAATTAGGCTTTATGTAATACTATTGTTATCTCTAATGTTTACTATAATTTTGTATCAATAAAGGCAAAAAAACTAAAATAGAAAATATGCATTTATTAGTGAATGTGCTTTTTTCTCTGCAGACTCGTGTTCTGGTGACTCACGGAATTAGCTTCCTGCCTTACGTAGATGAGGTAGTAGTTTTAGTAAACGGACAGATTTCCGAGGTTGGTTCCTACCAGAGCCTTCGTGCTAGTAAAGGGGCTTTTTCAGAGTTTTTGGACACATATGCCAAAGAACAAAGTAATCAGACAAATTCTAAAGAAGGTAATTACATCATTCCCTTACAATCATCATGGCTATAAAAGGCTGCATTACTACAGTATGTGTGTATTGGATCATTACAGAAAATGATGCTGCATTGAGCATCCTATACTGTGTAATCACGTGGATGGTTTTTGATCAATGCAGATGGTTACCAAGATATAGCAGACTTAGAAACCATCCCTGAGAGAGATGACACTCAGGTAGACTCTCCTCCAGAGGACGCTGTTTCTGTCACACTGAAAAGAGAAGACAGCATCCGTCGCAGCCAAAGAGGAACTGGGTCCAGGTTTGATCACATTGTTGTCTTAAGTAACAAATGTCACAAAAAAAAACAAAAAACAAACATAGTTAGGGCGTGCCACAATATTTCAACTGCTGTTGTACATCTACATTGTTTTTCTTGATACTTCTAATTCAAGATATATTCTTGTACTCATGTTATTTTTAACTGTTGTCTTTTATTCAGTTTCAGATTAAGGAAAAACAGCACTTTAAAACCAACTGAAGATGTTGGTGAGGTAAAGAAAGGTCAAAGGCTAATAGAGAAGGAGACTATGGAAACGGGACAGGTATACATTTTGGGTCTACCTCATATAGAACTGAAGTAAACCAATAGATGAAACTGTAGAGCCTGTCTTCTTAGTGTGCTCTCTCATTAACATCCAGGTAAAATTCTCAGTGTATCTCCAGTACCTGAGAGCCATGGGATGGGGATATACTTTTTGGACCGTCTTCATTTACTTCATCCAGAATGTTGCATTCATTGGTCAAAACTTGTGGCTGAGTGACTGGACAAATGATGCAGCAAAGTACTATAACATCACATACCCTTCGCAGAAGAGGGACACCAGAGTAGGAGTGTTTGGTGCTCTTGGACTGGCTCAAGGTAACTGCCCTTTTATTTTATAATTTTCAGATTTAAGTCATTTGGTTTGCTTACACTACAATATCTAAGGTTTTTAGAGTTGAGACACTGAAGAAATTTGTTCAGGGTCACAATAACATGACCAAAGTATTGTTCTGATCTGGACGAATCTAATCTAATCTAATGTAATCTAATCTAATCTAGTCTGTGCTTTGCAGCAGAGAAAGTATAAACTCTTCTCGCTAATGTGGTCACCTGGGCTGACAAGTTGTAACTTGGGCTACGTTGGTTATGACATAGCAGTTAAGTTGAATATTCCAGGTTTTGTGGGGGTTGTAGAAATCATGTAATATTCATGGTTTCTGAAGTGTTGCAAATGTTTAATGTCTAATGACTTGAGATAGCACTGAAAGTGACTCAAAATTATTTTGTGAGGTGTACATTCAAGAGTATACATTTTCTGTCCAAGAGTGACAGAATCTGAAAAGGGAAATACGTATATATTTTTTTTAATTCTGTGCACCAGTTTACACTTAAATAACACTTTTCTGCTTAATGATGTTCAACCTTGAGATAATGGTTTTCTCTTTTATTGTTATATTGTGTGTCTTATTGTTTAATTTTCTTTGTTGAAACAGCAGTGTGAAATGTGTTCAACCTTCCAAGTCATTTCAGGCAGTGGAAAAAAATGCTATGCAATTTTAAACCTTTACAGCTTCTCTTTAATGGGAACATTGTTGATCTTCAAACTGTTGGAAAAGACAAAGGAGAAGACTGCGCTGGTATTGTGGTTGAAAACTTAGCTTTACAAAGGTGGTAAATGACATCCTACATTAAAGTTTTTAACATTTAATGTGTTTTTGCAGCCACTTTCTGAGGTTCTATAGACCAATGGGAAGTACTTGCTAAGGAATCAGAAGTTGAATTATCTTGTAAATAAGCATGAAGTGATATGGGATTGTGTGCTTATAGATTTATTTTAGAACGTTACTGCTTTTTCATTCATTAGGGTTTTTTCATCTGTTACTGCAGCTATTCTTAACAGTCCAAAAACACAAATATTAGGTTAATAGGTCAGTCTGAGTTTATTTTAGGTGTGATTTTGGGCAGAATGGTTGTTTGTTCTGTTTGTGTGTATTGCAATTGTCTGGCTACTTGCCCATGGTGTAACCCCACAACTCACTCGATGACTGCTGGAGATAGCCAATCACATTCACATGGGACATTCACAATATATAACTGCTTATGTTACAGGTATTTTAGTGTTCCTCGGCACACTTCTCCTAGCCAATGCCTCAGTTAACGCATCTCGGATTCTGCATTCAAGACTGCTAAACAACATTCTCAGAGTCCCTATGCTTTTCTTTGACACAACACCAATTGGAAGAGTCGTCAACCGATTTGCCAAGGTGGGGCTCTATTTATGTTTTTTTTTATTATTGCTGGATTTATTCACCCTTCTAAATCTCCTTTGAGATTTTACTGTTTTAGTCTGCACTCAGTCATTATAAGTAACTAATTAAAGATTAATGTTAGTAAGTTATCTTACATTCTTCTTGTCTTCTTGTAGGACATATTCACAGTAGATGAAGCCATCCCTCAGTCGTTCCGCTCCTGGATCTTGTGTCTACTAGGCGTACTGGGGACACTGTTTGTCATCTGTCTGGCAACTCCATACTTCACCATCATCATCATTCCTCTGGCTGTGATTTACTTTTTTGTGCAGGTGAGTGAACACAAACACAGGCAGAATGAAACAATATGGAAAAGAATAAATGACAGAGTGCCACAAAACAATAATATTCTAATAATTTTTTAAATCTGGTACACTAAGTGACTCTCCTGTCACTTAGTGACAGGAGAGTCACTAAGGAGAGTGACTCAAAATTATTGAGTCACTCTCAATAATTTTGAGAGTGACTGTCACTTAGTGACAGGAGTGACTCTCTAACACACTCTGTTAGGGTGTTTGTACACCCTAACAGAGGGTGTACTAACACCCTCTGTTAGTACTAATACACAAAAAATGCTAACAGGCACTTTTACTTACCTCATCTTACATCCTTTGTGAGCACAAAGCAGAGTTCAGGATTATTGTAATGGCTTACAATAAGGCCCCTTGATATGAAAAGAGGTCATCTTATCTTTGCTGTTACCGACTCACATCCCTATTCATTCTGTTTGTGTGTAGTTAGATTTATAGAACGAAAGCTGCATGGTGAAATAGCATGCAGCCTGAGCTAACTTCTCAGTCAAGCTCTCAACCTCAGCACCTGTACTTGCTTCCATTTTCTTTTTTTTTATATTTTCTTTATTTAACCCCGTTGAGATCTGGATCTCATTTTCAAGAGAGACCTGGGCAGAATATTGCAACACACAGCAACCTGGTTACAAAATAAAACTAATGAATACATATGCACAAGTGTAAAACAATAGAAAACAATTTAAAAGCAGTGACACTGTTTAATAAAATCTTGTTGCCTGTTTTTAAGAACCGCTCGAAATGAATACAATGAAATCAATTCTGACATCTTGAGTTCAGACTGGAGCTGATTCCAGGCTATAGGAACCAACACACTGAATGCTTGCTTCCCCTTTTCACTTTATTATTCTCATCTGTATGAGGCAGATGGGTCCTCCGCTCTTTAGCTGGGAGAAATTGGTCTCTTCACTTCTAAAACGTTTAAGTTGTCAGACCACAAGTACAGATTTCCACTTTAATTCAGCTTGTCATAGATCATTCAGAGCTGAGGCACAGATGTTAAAGTGCTTCTACCTTGCTTTTAAATCAACTAAATTATAAAAAACAGAATTATCAGAAAACCTTCAGTCTTTTATGCTTTTGTATAAAATATCTGTTTACAAGCATATTTTCTAAAATTGATTAAAAACATTAAATTGGTGATTTAAGCCTTAAGACTTCTGTCAAAAAGTAGATACCTTTCTCCTGCATTATTTAATTTTTTTTTTTAAAAACTGAATAGTTTTTAAAAAAAACATTCAGTTTAGTTACTATCGTGTATAGTAACTAAACTGATGCCAGGTTTTCAGCCGATTCATAACTCCAGGGCTCGCCAAAAGTTTAAAGTTAGTAAAGATTTAGGAATAGCACCCAGTATTTCACAGGGTTCTGTTGTGTTATGAACACAACAGAAAAGCAATTACCTTTCCGCCTGTACACAATGAATTTAGTTTAGCAAATTAATAAAGAGTTATGACTCTGGTGCCAGCTATTTTGAAGCATGTAACTGGCATCAAACTCTGAGGGAGATGAGATCAAGACTTGGACCAAACCAGCTGGAGATGATTATGATTGGTATGATTAACATTGCTGTAATCACACCAATATATTTGCTGTGTCAAACATTTGAAGAAAATCAACTTGTGGAAGCTCATTAACAGTTAAGCTACTCTATAAAATGTCTCCAAACAAACTACGACTAATTTTTAGTAAGGTGCACTGCTACTACATTTGGGTACATTAGCATTTTAAAAATAATGACATAAAACACGCCAATATATTGTCCTAAAAACTGTCCAGCAAAAAGAAAGAAAGGCAAATGGCCATCATTAAAAATCCTAACATTTCAGGGCAGGGTCTGGAGCAGGTTATTTTCTTGAGTTCAGTTCAACAGAGGACACCATTTCAAGTGGACACTATTGCATTTCCACCCTCAACCACTATCCATCTCATCCTCATCTGCTGTCTAGTTTTCCCTTGTATCTCTCCAAAATGGGCCACCATTTTGGCCCATTTAGCCAGGGAAAAATAGACAGATCTGCAGGGGCTACTGGCAGCTGGTAGCCAAAAGATACATACATCTGACCCACAGACATGCAGTAAAGTTCCCCCAGTAAAGTATGGTCTATATGCCATACTTGTCTTCCACACTACAAAGATAACATTTATTGTAAAAGTGTATCTTGTCAAAGAAACAATCTCTCCTGGGAGCGGTGTGATGAAAAGTGTCTTGGTTTTATAAAGCTTTTTCTATCATTATCAATCTAAAACCAACTGTTATCAGTTTTTTGTTTTCTCTTCATTACCAGCGATTTTACGTAGCAACTTCACGACAGCTGCGCCGCCTGGACTCAGTGTCTCGCTCGCCTATATACTCTCACTTTGGTGAGACTGTCTCAGGTCTGTCTGTAATAAGAGCTTACAAACATCAGGAGCGCTTCCTGAAACACAATGAAGTAACTATTGATGAAAACCTGAAAAGTGTCTATCCGTGGATCGTGTCAAACAGGTCAGTAATGGAAGGAGACCTTCAAAATAATATTTTTCAAAGTACTAAGTGATGGCAGATTTTGATGGAGCGCCTTTTCAAAGTGTATATTTGTCGGTTTCAGTATATGATGTTTGTTTACTCAACAGATGGCTGGCCATCCGCCTGGAGTTTCTGGGAAACCTTGTGGTGTTTTTTGCTGCTCTTTTTGCTGTAATATCTAAGAACGAGCTTGACAGTGGCCTGGTTGGTCTGTCCATATCATATGCCCTTAATGTGAGTCACTAAATCTCCTTCACTGTATTTTAGGACAAATAGCACAAAAAGAACAGTAATAATGAGTGAAGATATTCACAAAACCAGCAAAAACACTTTAATTTCTATTTCTTGTTTGGGTTTCCAGGTAACTCAAACCCTCAACTGGCTGGTAAGGATGACCTCAGAACTGGAGACTAATATTGTAGCTGTGGAGAGAGTCAGTGAATACTCTGAGCTTGAGAATGAGGTATGTTGTCTTCCATTATTTCTCCACTACAAATCTGTAGTGGAGAAATACAGATTTGTATTTCTGTATTGGTCTATATGCCATACTTGTCTTCTGTATGGCACATAAAAGACATATGTTACTTGGATCACAGTGTGAGGAAATAGAGAAATTATTTAAGCATCAATCGCTGTGGTGTTTTTTTAAAGTGTGAGCTGTTTTCACATGCTCCTGCTCAGTAAAATTCACAGTATTATATATATGTATATATAAAACACTCAGCACTAGCAGTGTTTATTGACAAGTCCAACCTATCTGTGTCCACCTATATTGTGTGGTTATCAAATCATGTATACAACTGATTGATCTGCGTAGTAAGGCGAATTGGAAATTACGATATTCTCACGGCATCGTCTTCCACTGCCATTAGGATTATACACTGGTATGCAATACAGTTATGTCCGTATTACAATGATGGATTTGGATAGTTCTACTAGATATACTTCACAGATACATTCTGAGCATTATCAGCCTAACTTATTAACGTCACTGATGAGCTTGTTCTTCCTCAGGCTCCCTGGGTGACTCAACATCGGCCTTCAGAGAAGTGGCCTGAAGCAGGAAGGCTGCAGTTTGTAGACTACAAGGTCCGATACAGACCTGAACTGGACCTGGTCCTGAAAGGGATTTCCTGTGATATTGGCAGCACTGAGAAGGTTTGTATGTGGGAGATTTTCTTTTAATCTAGGTGTGTGTCACTGTTTATAAACCATATAAAACAACCTTCTATCATTCAAAACAAAAAAAGGGGTTTTGAATTAATAAATGTGTGCCTGTGCTCATTTTATTCCAGCAGGGTTATATTAAGGTCAACTAATTGCATCTCATTTATTGGCAAACAATCTGAATTTGATCACCAGAAGGGCAACTGGTTGTTATTAAAAGGGAAATAACATGTGAATTGAACTAAATCAAAATGTAAAATCATACAAAACTATAGTTTTTAAGTAGTTTAACTTAATTTTAACTGAGCATATTTGTTCTTTGAAGAAATGCAAACAGCCGCCATGTTTTTAGTTCCACAACTTTTTATTTCGATTTTCTAAGCTCATTGACTGTCACAAATTCTGCATACAGATACCAACTTGAGCATCATATTTTGAAGCTGAGTAGATTTACCCTAAACCTAAATGTCAAGCATTGAACTTTATATTATTGTGGAGAAAATATCAGACATCAAAGAGAAACAGCAATAGCTAAAAGGCTTTACTTTAATGGACCAAATTTATGGGCAAATATTGTTCCCATTTCTTCTGAATCAATAAAAACAGCCAAACTTGAAGGAACTCAATCTGCAGTAAATTAGAATATTGAATAAATTGCGAAATAATTTTGGATAATTATTTAAAAACTTTCCATACCCTTTGTTGTCTCACAATGTTCATTTCTAGTATACATATTAGGAATGTCTAAAAATACATGAAATTGGGGCATGCCGTGGTGGCGTAGGAAATAACGCGACCCACATTTGGAGGCCCTGAGTCCTCGACGCGGCCGTCGCGGGTTCAACTCCCGGACCCGTTGACATTCACCGCATGTCTTCCCCCCCTCCGTACCCCATTCCTGTCAGCCTACTGTCAAAATAAGGGACACTAGAGCCTGCAAAAAAGCCCCCTGGTGGGGGAAAAAATAAAAATAAAAAAAATACATGAAATTGTAAAATGTATTTGATTTGTGTAAGGTGTGCATAGGGTAGCTCTCTCTGCAATACAGAGAGTTTTCTGTGCACATGTTTCTGGAGGTGACAAAACAGATCACATACAGTGTTTGTCTCACACCTTGAACATTGTAGTTAAGGTCATAAAAGGAATAGACCCTAAAACCTCTCTGATGTCAATCTTTGGATGATAATTTGCCTTACAAAATGTTATCTTTGAAACTATTTGTGTGTAGACAGAATTTACCAGTAGATTTAGTTTTAGACTTCTTAAATTAGGTTCTTTGCTTTGCACATTGTAGATATTAATTACTAATGTTGCTGCTCTACAATTGGTCCTTTTCCACTATGCTTTTGATTTGAAGGAATGTCGAGCCTTGAGAAAACATAGGGATGCTCCAAATGGCACGGACATTTTTGTATGTCCTACATTTGCCATATTAAATGCACAAATGAACAAACTGAACAATTTTCCACCCTTGTATGTCCAGTTGCATGATGGCGCCAGATTATTAGCACACCAGATTGTCAGGATTGTCTGTCCCTTCAGATCTGGAGTTTGAGAAGGCTCTCTAGAAGACCCACAACTTTAGATTGAGACATTCCTTGGCTTTAAATAATACAGTAAATGTAGCGTTAATGTAGTTATTGGCTGCAGTCAGAGTAAAAATGTCAAATGTCCAACCGCTTATGTCTTCTAAAAGATGGGTTATGCAAAAAAATCAATTATATTTTAGATCTCAATTTTATGCTAAATTTAAGTTTTCTTTCATTACCTTCAGATTGGTATAGTGGGTCGCACTGGAGCTGGAAAATCAAGCCTGACAAATTGCCTGTTTCGCATAATTGAAGCAGCTGATGGACATATCCTCATTGATGATATAGATATCTCTAAAATTGGACTGCACGATCTAAGAAACAGACTCACAATCATCCCACAGGTAAACACCAAAGACAAAAACAAATGCAAAAGCAAGGTAATCTTTTCTGCTAAGTACACTAACCTATCTGCTTCTGGAGCGCAGGATCCAGTCTTGTTCTCTGGGACACTGAGGATGAACTTGGATCCATTTGACAAATTCAGCAATGAGGATCTCTGGAGAGTGCTTGAGCTGTCTCATCTGAAGGATTATGTAGCTGGGCTGAAGGAAGGATTACAGCATGAAGTTGCAGAAGGAGGAGAAAACCTCAGGTGGGCAGCATAAACTTAAACAGTGATTACAATTCAAATCACAGTAAATAAATGCAGAATGTGAAAACATACAGTTGTTTGTAAACTGATGGAATACTTTAGTTTTCAGTAAACTGCAAATAATTAACAATTGATTATTCCAAACAATATCGTTCCCAACACAATTCCTTCCTAAAATAAGATGTTTGTGCCATATGTGCACAACACTTCAGTCTAACCCAATCTCAATCCCAGTGAGTGTCCACATGGAATTTTATTTTAATTTCTGAGAGCTCCAGATAAGATCTGAACATCTGCCCCTCTTTTCCAGTGTTGGTCAGAGGCAGCTGCTTTGTCTGGCTCGGGCTCTGCTGAGAAAGTCTCGCATCCTGATCCTGGATGAGGCCACTGCAGCTGTTGACCTGGAGACAGACGACTTGATTCAGACTACAATCCGCAAAGAGTTCTCCCACTGCACGGTGCTCACCATCGCCCACCGTCTGCACAGCATCATGGACAGCTCCAGGTGAGTCCGAGTTCAGCACGACAGTCTGAAATATCCTCACAGGTGCTTCATTCCACTTTAAATGCTTGTTTGTGTCTGAGGGAGACTCAAATGATTTTAAATCACAATTGATCAATCAGTCAATTAAGAGACATAGGTCCATACACAAATAAAAGGGAATATAAAAGAAATATTCAAAATATAAAATCTGGAATAAATACAATCTAACATGAATAAGAATTAAAAAAACAAAACACAATTAATATGAAATAATTTACATGCAAATTATTTAACTAGTTCCTCTTCAGACTGGATGAGTAACAGAGAGTAGGGTTTATAACTGCTATAATTATACTGTTTGCAGCACTGTCTAATCATTCACTGAAACTGAACATTACTTAAAAGTGCTTTAAATGTGCAGCTTTTTGCACATAAATGGTGCAGTTCTTTCTTACTTGGTATGCTGTGAAACATCTTTGTTTTCGAGTCAGAGAAGAATGACTCAACTATGAAACGAGTGACGGATTTAAAACTATTTACTTTTAAAGCATGTTAAAGCAGCACCATAGACATGACCACTTCCTATCCCATAACTCACATTTTTACAGTTGATATTGACAAGTGATGCCTTGAGACATGTTGTCATACAGAATATGTTGGAATAAAATAATTATTTCTGTTGTGACCTGCACCACCTGAAGACAAAACGCATTACATTTTTACAGAACTGCAATTGTTTTCTTCTAAAATACTTTTACAGCTTGAATGTGAAATATTGTCAGTGAAAATAAACATGAAACCTTGAAACAGACTCAAAGCGGAGAATGGCCTTGAAAATATATAAAAAATAAAGTCAGTTATCCTCATATTGCCTGCTCCTCACATTTGTTTCTTCACTGTCTTTATTGTTCTGCATAAAACGCAAACAGTGCATGTGCATGTCTCTTTCATTTTGCTATGTTTTCTTTTATCACTGTCAGAATAAACACTGCTCAGTATGTTATGACTTTAACACGTGTTTCTGCTCCACAGGGTGATGGTCCTTGATGCTGGTCAAATTGTAGAATTTGATTCTCCAAGCAATCTGATGCAAAAGAGAGGTCATTTCTACTCCATGGCAAAAGATGCTGGAATAACAGCAGAAAGCCTAACATCTCTTTAATGAGAAGTGCTTTTTTGTTTTTTTTAAGATGACTTAATTTTCAGATTTTCTTTTTTTCTGGTTTTGTCCAAAAACCATTAAGAAACATCGCAAACTGTGTTGTATTTATAGGAAATAATATGAAGAAATTATATTGCACATGTATATAATTTTTATATGGGAACAATAAACATTCTTTCTGAACTAATGCTTCATTTATTTACTATTTAATTTTTTTATGACCAAATTAGATCTTTAAAGGAACTGAATTGTTATGTCCTTTTGAATATAAGCTCTTTTGGCACTGTCTTTCACATTGGTGACAATACAATGTAATTAATTTGAGTAGGGTTGTCAAAATCAATATTTAAGTACAATCAGTGGAGCAAAATACAATTAAAAGATACTTTTTGTCTTAAAATTGATACAAACTAAGCCATTTTTTAGGCTAAGTTATCACATATCTTTATTTGCCAGTGCTGCAGACACACACAGACCTGTCTGCTATGAAGGCAGCAAGTGCTACGTCCACTAAATACTTTGTTAAATGCATTTTCAGATAAAAAAAAATAAATTAAAACAAAAGGCAATCAAGATGATGGGATTAAACAACAGAAAAAAAGTAGCAGCTTCCAAAAAAGATAGGTTCAGGCTTCAGGGCCTCAGTGTAATCAGTTCAGACTGATCAGTGCAAAACACAAATTTTGGATTTTGTGACCATCATTTTTCCTGACTGCTCCACCAATAGAGAAACATAAAATGTCCCTGACTACCCCGTCTGCATCTTGTTATGCTGCTTATAAAATACTATTGTCTCCCCATTGATGGTGAGGATAGAACTGATTTTTGAGGTTTAAAAAACTTCCAAAAGAGGAAAATTCTGTAAGTTATTTGAAACCTTCTAGGAGAGATACTTTTCTCCTTTAATGTTTATTTTACAATCCTTTTAAAAGGCATGGCGAAGATCATTTGCTGGAGTTAAAACCAAACATCAAAATTTAAAAGAAAGGGTGTTCAGTCTTTGAACATAGCATGGTCATGCAGAAATATCTCGGGCCGGGAATCGAACCCAGAACCTTCTTGCTGCAAGGCAACAGTGCTACCAACTGCGCCACTGTGCAGCCCCTCAAAATAAGTCAATTAATTAATTAATTAATCATGTATCAAGAAAGCAATCTCATTTGTGCTGGCAAACTTTTAATGTATAGTTCTCTAAAATTACCAGATAATGATCAGGTTCTTCTTTAGAAATCATATTAAATGAAAACCTAATCATACCAAAGTTTAAGAATTTAAGGAAAACAACATGTTTCCCCCCATTCTTCCTGATGAGCTTAACATCATCTCCAAAATCCAATTTGACCATTTTGTAGTCAAATTTTTGTGACCTTTGCAATTGTAATGTTTCTACTGACTAGTAATGAACAGGACGTTACTGAGGCACAGGTCATTTCTTCAGGGCTTTATATATTTTAGTGTTAGCTGACAGTTTACTTTTATAAATGTTAATTATATAAAATGGCAGTAGTTCAAACAAATCCTTTAACTTGTGAATATTGCGTTCAGCTAAAATGAATTATATTTTTTCTGTTTTAAGGAATAATGCCAGAAAAATGATAACCTGTAATTCATGGAATCCAAAATTCAGTAACTTGAGCAAAATTGTTGCAAATGCTATTTCACTTTAACAAGATGGTCTGCCTTGCAGGTATTCATGTGTTCAAGAATTTACCAGCTATGACTAAGAGCGTCTTTGTGAGGGATGAAAGAGAGAGAAAAAGAGAGAGAGAGAGAGAAAGAGGGTTTGAATAAGAGAGGGAGTAGCAGAGCCACTGAGGTACTGAGGGAGGCATCCATAGCAGGAGATTATTTTTTTTTGTTTCTTTTTTGCGCTTTGCCATAGAGGAGAGTTGCTGGTATTTTCCCTGCTTTCTCTTTTGAGAAAGGTGAGTTTAATTTTACAAGTCTAAATCATGGACAGAAGCTTTTTCTGTTTCTTTATGATACTGATTCTCTGTCCTTGCTGTGAATCTGACTCAACAGGTTGCACCAGTTAAATTAATCTTTAAAAAAAACTACTTTTATGTTCATTGAGAAAAAAAAAATTGATTTAGAGATTAAATTATTTACAGATTTATCTGATTCAAGCACTTCCAGTAGGACTTTGCTTATATTATTTTACGTAAATTTCATTTAAATGTATGTTATTTTTATGGTTATGATACACCAGTCTGAATTCTTATTGAATTCAGAAATTCTCAGCAAAAATATTTGTTGGGAATTTCTCAACAAAGTTTTTTTTAATATTCTGCATGTGTTGGTTAAAGAAAGATTAATCAGTTAAAAAAAGATTCATCAGTAATTCTTCCAAAACCTCTCCATATGTTCTTGTTCTTCTAATACAGGTGAGTATTCTATTGAAAATGCAAGGTTTGTCTCATATGTTATTCTTTTGTCAAAGGTAGGTATTTGTATATAATATTTGTCATTAATGCATTAACTGCTATAAATAGGTAAAAAAATGCAAATGATTCCAAATTCCACATAAGAAGATAGAGTTCTTATGTTCTCTGTGTTATGTGAACTCTATGTTCACATAAGAACATAGTTTTGTATTTACATCAGACCTATTGCCTTGTAATTTGCAACCAGTCAATTGCTTAATTGCCTGAACAAATGTGCAGCAGTTGTGCTTCCTCTTCTTTTTGTTTTCACAACATCTAGAACACTGGATTTTGCAATTAATTTATGCAAAACCAATAGAGCAATAGATTTTGTACAATAAATCAAAAGAACCTACATATTAATTTGAATAAATTCAATTTGATTTGATGATTACTTGGTGACATCACAATTGTATTTTTATTGCAAATAATCCCAACACAATTTTTCCTCCTAGACTCTTCCTGTAGCTATCACCTGCCTGCCTCAACATGAACTTCACAGAGCAGATTTCATTCCTCTTCAGCTGCAACGTCAGCCCCAGTGAAACGCCAAAGCTCGACATCAGCGTCACCAAAAGTGAACCGCTGTCAGTCGCTGTCCCTATGACGATCTTTTACAGCCTCATCTTCTTGCTTGGCGTATGTGCGCTTTTCTAGACTCAAAATTGTGACTTTGCAACCCATCAATTGAAAATGTCTCAAAGTGCTCCCCTTTGAATGTGTCACAGGTCGCGTTCAACAGTGTGAGCATACTGACCCTCCTCATGGATCCTCATATGAGAGTCAGCACCATTCGTGTCTACCTTCTGAGCCTTGTTATTTCAGGTACCTGCTATGATTTATTACCTCCCGTGAAGTTCAATCACTCACACCTTTCACAGTGAAAGTGACATACAACATGTCGATGGGCCCAAACAGAATCAAATTCATCATTATTGCCAAATCTCAGCCGCTCATTCTTATAATTGGACTGAATATGCGATGTTGCTGTTGCACCTGAATTTCCCCTCTAATAAAGGCTATTTCTACTCTAATATTCCTATTCCAATATTTTTCTGGTATTTTGCTGCTTCATGTTAAAGTTAATGCTCTTTAGAAGGCATTGGTAATGCAAAGCTGATCAATAACTTTCCATCAATTCTTACTGTTACAGACATTTTGCAGCTGTTGACCATCCCAGTCACTTTGTATCGGTATTACTGGGAGAGCTATCCATGGCGCCTTGGCCAAGCAGTGTGTAAAGTGTACTTCATGGTCCGTCAGATGTACTGCGCCACCACAAGCTGGGTTATCGTGACCTTCACCACAGAGCGTTACGCAGCAATATGCCACACCATGTGGTCCGTCTCCAGTCTGAAGGTACGGAGCTGATACAGCAAAGTTGCACCATTTGTTCTTGCAACTTGTCTTTTGTGTTGCCATTTTTTATTTGAAATTTGGAGTTCTTGCATAAAGAGCAATCAGATCTACGCATGCGCAGTCCTTCTGCCCGAGCTGGGATCTCTGATTGGATCTCTAATTCACTAATGAGTTGGATTGTAAAAATTAAATAACACATCTTTAAAGAAAGACATTTTAAAATAAGGGGTTAACATGCAAGTGTAGTTTTAAAACAACCTTACTTTAATAAGAGTAAATGGTTGTGCTCCTTTAGTTTTAACAGTATGATCAGAAATATTTACAGACAAATCCATTATTTATGTCAGCAAGAGAAACTAGTTACCTTTTTTCTATCATTTGAGTGAAGTTGCAATTTTGTACATCAATGTGACAAAACAGTAAGTAATGTGTTACTTCTCATTTAAAGGACATTAATCCATAGATTCTAAAAAACATTTGCACAACATTGGGAACCCATCCCCGTCTAATCCAGTTTTAAAAAATGTTCAAATGAAGAACTTATAATTGAAGTGCCAGTCCCTTCTGCGGTCTTCACCACCCTCAAATACCCACAGTTTGATTCACCCTTAATTATCACATTTCTGGGCTCATTGACTTTTCATCCACTCTGTATATTCCTGTGTGCATCAGCGAATAATTGTTTTCCATGTCTTGACTCATCATGATTACCACCTTGCGTCCCACTTAGCAATTAGCAGTCGGAAGAAAGGCTGATGAATATAAGATGCAGTAATAACAGTGTTTGCCCACCTTTTCTCCTCTCCGTTCTAAAGAAGTCTCGACTGCCATGTCTTGTCACTGTGTGGATCGTTTCCCTGGTGTCCGCTGTGCCATTTGCACTGGTTTACGACCAGGCAAGAGCCTGCATCCTTGACTACACAGCAACCACACAAGAAGATGCTTTTAAGGTCTCCACCATGTGTGAAATGACAGAGCCTGATCCTGCTCATATCTACAAAGGAGCTTTACTCCTGAGAGCAGGGCTCTTCTTCCTGGTAAGATCAGTTTTTCAGGTCTCTGTTTCAGCATCAGACATGAGCACTAAATATTCTTGTCTGACTACAGGTTCCCCTGGTCTCCATCTTTACACTCTACATGTTCATACTACTCCACCTACGGAAGAATGGTCGTCAAAGGAGAAACATGGGTCTTATGAGGCCAGATTTAGAGGGAAGGCGAGACATTCAGTGCCATCGGAATGGAAAGCTTCTTTTAAATGAAAAGAGGGCTTTAAAACTAATGGGTGAGCTAAAGAAAAACATTTAAATTTAAATTGTCAGTTTTATTGCATGTTGGTTGTAGGACTGCAGATGCAGTAAAGTGTGGCAAAGTTTAAACAGCAAGAGTGTTTCAACATGAACTATAACAGTAAATGTATATGTTTGCAATCAGTACTTTTAAGCTTCTTAATGTTTTTCTCTTCTTAGGTGCAGTTGTGGTGGCTTTTTTTCTCTTCAACTTTCCTGATATTGCATCGTCACTCATGCAGGTGTATGTGGTTGTTTGGTCTGACAGAGTTCTTTCCGTCTATACTGTCCTGAAATCATATTTGTCCCTGCCGCTGTGGTACATCAATGGTGCTCTGGACCCGCTTCTGTTCTGTATTTCCTCCCACACGTTTCGCAGGGCGTGCTGGAGAACATTGAGAAGGCTCAGACCACGCTGCTACTGGAGGTACCGGGGTCTGTCATGGTTGAGGACACAAAGTTCTAGTGAGGATGCAAGCACAATGTCCAAGGAGAAGATTGACAGAAAATTCTGCAAAGCAAAAAGCGACAAAAAAGAACAACTTTGAAAAGAGGACGGATCAGACAAATGTGGAGAGCTGGGAAAGTTCTTTTCAATGTTAGCTGCAACAAAAAGCACTCTGAACAATATGCTTTCTGTCATGCTCTTAGAGACAAAACTTGTAATTTTCTGCTTTCTCTCACTTCCTTTTGTTCAAGTAATATAATGTTGGAGTGTCACTAATGTAAAAAAAAAAAAGTTTGATCACAGTTATTTGAAAACGCTGTAAAAAATGCTTTCAATGGTTACAACTATGTGAAATTTGTAAGATCCTACTTTGTAACATTATTTTGTTAATCGTTGGTTACACTGTATATTAATATTGCATGCCAATGGAGGAAAAACTCCATCCTATTTTTAATGTTATGTATCATTAAAAGCAACAATTACCTGTGAATTTTTTTCTAAACCTATTTTATGTGTAGATGTTTAAATAAATGTTATGGATCAATAATGGAGTATGTAAAAGTTCTGATGTAAAAATATTTGAGTGATAAACAAGCAAGAAATGCTTCTTTGAAATTTAATGTTTGTTGATATTTTTTCTTGAATTAAACTTTAACTGAAATAATTATCATCTTGGCAATTTGAGCATATTTATTAATCAGAATGATCAATCAAGTAATCAATCTTGAATCCGAATAGTTACAAATATGTCTATGTCCTTTTTGTATTTGCTTTTGACAATATTGCTGACTTTTTGCCAGTAAAAACAAATGTATATAAAAAGCCAAAATAGCAACAGGAAAAAAATAGCAAAAAATATGAAATATCAAGCTCTTTATTCCCTATGGCTTTCAGTAAAGTACATTTCGGTGCAAAGTTCACATGAACAGCTTGATTTTGATTTAGATTGCTGCCATTGTGTGATAATGAGCCATGTCTATGATTTGCTGCCACCTAGGAGCAACGGAGGTAGCATTTTATACGAGCGAAAGCTTACTTGTCAATTCATAATATGTAAATTTTTCACTCTTTCGTCCTTTCATTTTGTCCTTCCAACATTGAGCACTCTTTCATCCTTTTTTAATAAAAAAAACCAAAATTACAGAAATACAGAAATTCATTTGTTCTTGTTGTTCAGGTTGAACTGAGTTGAGTTTAAATACTTTATTGTTCCTAAAGGCTAGTCGATTTGCAGCAGTTAAGAAAATCTACAGACATCAGAAGACACCCACAAGAATTTAAAAAAGAAAAAAAAAACATTTACAAAGTTATATCCGGATTGCAAGCAGCACAGTTCATCTAGAATAATTTAAAAACACAGCTGGCGCAAAAGGGTTTCATTTTCCCATTTTAGATTGGAATATGTTTCCCCTTCTTCAGCAGCTCTATTATAAAATGAAATTAAATAACATTAGACTTATATAGCGTTTTATTTTCACTCTGCAAAAGATGCAACCGTTTTCTGTCAAGTTACAATTTGTTTAATGTCAGAAGATTGAGTCATTTGCTTTGGTTTGATAATAATGCAAACAGTGGTGGAAATAAGTATTCGATACACTCTTTTTTTTAGATTTTCCTCGTTACAAATAATGGAGGTGTCTGTAATTTTCATCATCAATTGTGAGACAGAATAGAAAAAGAATCACACTGATTTTATTAACTTTTTTTTTTAGAATTTGCCGTTTTTGCATGAAATAAGTATTTGACTAATGCAATTTAATCAGAAACTAAACTTTTCTTACTGATGGGTGTCATGTCTGTGTAACAAATTTAAGACAGATATGTTACAAGTTAAATTAATTTTTTGCTTTGCAGCTCAGGTTGTAACTTGACTTTAAAGTCAGAATTCTGAGATTAAAGTCAGAATTCGGAGAATAAAGTCAGAATTCGGAGAAGCAGCAGCTGGAGCTCAGGCCCGGTTTTATGTTCTTGTTTTTAGATGAGGAAGAAGAGGATTAGGTGGTCCTAATCCTCTTCTGTAATTCTGAGATTAAAGTTAGAATTCTGACGGAATTCTGACTTTAATCTCAGAATTTATGTCAGAATTCTGACTTTAATCTCAGAATTTATGTCAGAATTCTGACTTTAATCTCAGAATTCTGAATTCTGAGATTAAAGTCAGAATTTTATTTTATTTTTTTTTTAGTTGGCCCTAATCCTCTTCCGTAATTTTGGCATCTCACATTTTGTTATTAGTGTAAATTGAGGAAGATGAATTGCCACAGAATTTCAAACCTGCCATGGTCTTTAATGGTGAAATAACTTGGCATTTCAATCTTTTGTAAATTTTGAAAACATACATACATTCAAAATCGTGGGATTTGTAGCTTGTAAAATACCAAATAAAACCTCACAAGCATTGTACAAACTAAAAAAAGTAAACGAGTTCTGAAAAGAACTTTTCATTTGGCTCGCGTGCCTTATAGATGGATCGGTCGCGAACGTTTAGGCTCTTAGAACCAGCTCTTTGAAGTGAACGACGGGAGCCTGCTCTTCAATGAGAGCCGTTCTTCATTAAAAAGAGCGGGGCTGCAAAACACCAGCGCAGAGATGTAGATTTATGCTAGTCATTCCCCCCTTCGGACTCACACGCAAAATGATATATCATATAAAACATTCTTATTTGCCAAGTAAGTTACATTAATGTATGAGGCTGCAGATGGTCACAAACTAAGAGCCGTTTATGACCATCTTTTTTGAGAGCCGGGCTACAAGAGCCGGCTCTCTGGAAAAAAACGAAATTCCCATCACTAGTGCCTTAACGGTCGTGACGTACGTTACGTCGTGGGCGTGACCATCATGAAGCCGCGGAAGATTCAAAACAAAAATGGCGACTAAAAATAATTCTCAAAACACTGTGAAGCTTGATAGAAGGTAACACATTTTCAATCATTATATAAGTGAATGAACAGACTACAGTAGTAATATGAAAACAGTATGCTTCCTTAAATAGTATTGAAAGTATATAGTATTAACTTGTACTATTAAAATCGTTACTTAAAAAATACATGTTAGCCCTATCCAGCTTAACCAAATAACCTAGCAACAGCTGGCAGACTGATAGGTATGCTCAGTACCTACTGCAGCCCTTCATTTTTGGTACCCGGCTCGAAGCTTTCTATTAAATATAATAACAAGCTGATGGTGTTAATGCCTGTTTCTTTACAGGGAGACAAATTGCAGCGTGTTCCTCTGTCACGAAAAACCAGACGCGAACCAGCCTGTGATCTTTAGCCCGGACTTCTTTGTGGAGAGGTTTAGGCATGAGCATCCGCAGATTTTCGCGGATTTGGTGCTTAGTAATATTACTCGGCTCATAGATCTGCCAGGAGACGAGTTCTCCCAGCTGACTGGAGAGTCGGTACCGAAGGTGCCGACGTCCACTGGGTTTCTGCGCTCCTTCAACTTCCGCAAACGGAAAGGTTAGAGGTGTTAATGTGCACAGGTTTTGGGATCAGCTACTTCATACAAATGAGTTGTGTTTTTCTATAACAATACATACAGGTAAACATACTCCAACTTGTTTACATTTTGGCTGCATTTTACTGCTGCCTAAACTATTGTTGTACCTAAACTACCATAAGATATTTAGTTCATTATTACACGACTACAAATTCAATTTCATAATGATTAAGCTCGTTCTTTGTTTCTTTCTTTACGCATGGCCTTCTGGTTGGCTTTTTTGCACACTCTTGGTATATTATGGAACAAGAGTTGCATAATGCACACAAATCCAACATATGAAAAGATGATTTATTTGTCATACACGTTATAATGTTCTTTATTGTGTTGCTTGACAGAAAAAGGAGTGATATTTGGAGCACCCTTAACTGAAGAAGGAATAGCTCAGATCTGTCAGCTCATTGAATACCTGAGTAAAAGTAAGTTTAAATGCTGTCCTGAAAGGAGGGTTATGGCATCATAATTACATACAAACATTATACAGTCACAATTGTGTTTTAGTAACTTTTTATTAACACCTTGATGTCATGAAACTGTATATATACAGCCTTGTAAAAGTATTAAACCTTTCTCAAAAATTACATATTTAACAAATAATATTTAATAATTTTTGTGAAATAAATTAAACAAGAAAAATCTAAACTTTGTTGGATCAATTTCTCAATTTAATTTTGAACACCATTCATCATCTGCCCTGTGCTTTACAATTGTATACACTGCTTGTGACATAAAATCCTAAAAAATACATGGAAGTTTGTAATGGCTTGATGCAATCTGCAATCAAACTACTTTGAATAATTAATTGAAAATACTCTATTGTTTGATAATTAGGACCAATTGGAATTGAAATGATGATGATTATTATTTTTCTTGCCTTGAGATGACATTTGTTATGAATTGGTGCTTTATAAATAAACTAAATTGAATTGAAAAATAGTGCAAAGCAACAAATGTGAAAAAGTAGAAGGAGGTATGAATATTTTTTCAAAGCACTATTTTGAAAAAATATTCATATGCTTTCAAACATAGAATAAAAATACCATTTGTCATTACTTTTTGTTTTAAAACTCATGATTAAATCTTTGGCTTGATGTGTGCGTAGAGTTTAATTTGTTTGTTCTTTCACTATTAGAGTTACGTTAGTCAAAAATTAAGACACCATAACTTTCTTTATGAACAATAAGTTACCATGAGGTCATGGTTTATTTCTAGAAAAGAATGATGTCACTTGCTGAAAGCAGACACTAGAAGCAAATGCATCAGTAAATAATTTATCTGAAAGCACTTTGCTCTTGCTGACTCTCTCCCTCAGTTTCATTCACCACATCTCGTATGCCTCTTTCTCTGCCCCTGTGTGTTTGTCTTCATCACTCTGTGTCCAAAATGCCCACACACTCCCTCCTTACTCTTTCTTTCACTGCTCCCCAGACCTTCATGTGGAAGGGTTGTTTCGGGTGCCAGGCCACAGCCTGAGGCAGGCGGCCCTAAGGGAAATGCTGAACAACGGCACCGAGATAGATCTGGAGACGGGTGACTTCCATCCCAATGATGCCGCCACTTTGCTCAAGGTGTTCCTGGGAGAGCTGCCAGAGCCTCTGCTCTTGCATAGACATTACCATGCTCACCTGAAAATTGGAGGTATTTGTTGAATAACACAGAATTTTGGCCCATTTTGGTATTTATTTTAAGTCGTCTTTTTTCTTTGCTTTGTCCAGAGTTGACTTGCTTTGATGAAAAGGGAAATAAGACTAATGTCCCCGATAAGGCCCGCCAGATTGAGGCGTTTCAGCTGCTTTTTATGTTGCTCCCACCGACCAACCGGAGCTTGTTGAAGCTTCTGCTGGACTTATTGTACCACACGGCCCGCAGCCAGCACATGAACAAGATGTCTGCTATTAATTTAGCGACAATGTTTGCTCCACATATCATCTGGCCCAAAACTGTGAGGATCTTCTCAAATATTTAAAGTATTTCAGAAAGTTTTTTAGAAATTTCTTATTATATATTTTTAATATATTCTGATGCAGGTGACAGCAAGTGATCTCCAGGGGAACATAGAGAAACTGAATAATGGGGTAGCGTTTCTCATTCGACACTCACAAAAAATGTTCAAGGTAATCCACTTAATTTGCTGCTTAATTTAATAAAATGAATAGAGTGATGTACATTATAAGTGTGTCTTTATTTAGGCCAATTTTCCCCAAGTTGATAATCGAAAGTCATCCATAAACTAATGTATGTTTAGCAAAATGTGCTGATTGTGTTTAACTGCTGATCAAAAGCACAGTGTCTTTGATTTCAACACAAGGAAGGTGGCCTTGTGAAATACCCTGGATTCACTAAATTCCTCTTTAAAGCTTTTCTTTTTTCATTAGCAACTGTTTTAGTTATCATGTTGGGATGTTGCCAGGGTAACAAGAAAAAACAGACCTTAAAGAATATGAATTGAGAATTGGCACAATCAGAGAATGCTCTTCATGAGTCAGACAACAGTGTTTTGTAAGTTATGTTTAGACTCACTATGATTCATTTTCAGAAGTTGAGAGGTCATGATTGTCTCAGATTTATTTGAGTAAGAGCTTTTGTTCAAACTGCTGTATATTTGGTATCCTAATCCTTCACTGTGGCCATTTTCAGCTTGTTTGTTGTGAAACTTCTGTGCCTTCGGCCAGGTGTCCTGCATGCAGACACACAACCACAGTGAAGTCAGATTATTTACTCTCCCTGATAAGCTCTTTAGTCATCCATTCGACACCATCAAATCCTGTCATCCTGCTGTGTAATGAAACATTCCTGCCGATTTCTTTAATGCACACTCTGAAACATCCGGACAGGACTGATGTGCGCTGACATTTAGTCAGTCGTGAAGTCATTAAAATTCCCAGCGGCAGCTATATTATTTCAGAGCCATCTCCATGCAGGGGGTTTGTTTGTTCTTCAAGTATTTGAAAATGAGACAATTGAAAAACTAACATTTAAGTAAATGCCAAGATACAGATATTCTTAGCTGAATATTGCTTTGTAATAAAATGAGCAGCCTTACCTTACTGATGTCATGGCTGACCTGTGTTCTGATCACTTAAAACCTTTCTATTTTTCTTTCCATTAAGTTGACTTAACTTTGTCAAACAGAGACTCAGGAAGCTTTCACTTTCTTTCCAATTAAAAAACAAACCTTTACAAATCAAATAGTGAAGTCTTTATATGTTTCTAAATTCTGTGTCATAAACAATGATTTAATATGTGTGCATGCTTTGAAATGTCAAATATGTTCTGTTGACTGCTTTTGGCACATTTTATGTTTTTGTTGATAGTGACTTAATGCGGTGCATAATAAATTAGATTCATCAGACTCAGACTTTATTGCAGATATTTTATATCGTTTAAGGCACCTGTCTATATCAAAGAATATGCTCGGTTATTCTACACTGGATCCAAAACGCTTCAGTCAAATGTAAGTATGTGGGGTTTTTTTCGTCTTAATATAGACGTTTGTAGTAATGTTCTTGATCTGTTTGTGATCTCAGTCCCCCATTTTACATCCATTCATTGTCATTTTATCTTCACTTACTCAATTTCACAATCATAAACAAACCACTCCTTACCCATGTCCTATAGCTAAAGCAATGGCTAATGCAGTAGAAGTATTTTTATGAATTATTCAGGGAAATTTTCATAATGTTCTATTTATGTTGAATTTTTTCCCTTACTGTACAATGTGTTTTTTTTCTTTATTCTGTATTTACATGTGACTTATTCCCATCTTGATGTAAACCTACTTACGTTGATTGTCTTTCACGTTGCTGCTGTTGTGCAGGAATTTCCCCATTGTGGGGAAATAAAGTATAATTCTTTTTTTTTAGATGTTTGCAATACTGCTTGATTGATTTAAGATTTTGTCCAGTTGAATGTCAGTTGTGTGCAAAGTATGTAATAGGATACCTCTTGACTTTTCTAGGATGACCTGAATCTTTCTTCAGAAAACAAAACTGGCTCTGTTGCTGCGATTGCAGCTCCATCACCTTCTCCCTCTATGAGGTCAATCTCAGGTGAGACCAGCAGCACCAGCAACATGAAGCCTTCTGAGAATCAGAGCTATACTGAGTCGTGCCTCAAAGAACTCTACAAGCAAGTCAACAGCATGCCAGAGTCTGCCAAGAAGAAAAAACTCATCAGACAGGTAACTTAATGGGACTTTTCCGAGGACAAATTAAACTCAAACTATGCATTGAACCTCTTTAAATCGATACTTTAACGATGTGCCATCTTCTTCGTAGTTTGAAAAGCAGCCTGACTCGAATTCCTCTGCCGAGACGCGAACACCGTTCATCAGGAGACACTGGCGTTCTCGTTCTGTGGGTGGAATTATCAGGGTGGGCGGACGAGCTTTTATTAAATTACATTCTCTTTGATGCTTTAATCAATATTTTCACACATAACTCATTATTATGTGGAAGACATGATTTGCGTTTTCCACTTATGTAACAGAGGAAGGCACTGGAAGGCCAGGCTTCTACAGAGAAAGAAAACGGCACACTGCAGAGTCTTCCTCCCAAATCCTGATGATGGGTAGTTTATGACAAAACACCAACAGGGAGAAAGTGAGTATAGCAACTGTCAGTCTCAAAGTGAATGTCTTCTATTGAAATTTACGAGCATCAGTTTAAAGAGGCTGAATATTACAGTGGTACTCTTTATTTGTAGAAAATGCTTAAAATCATTTACCACGTTGGTGAGTCTTTTACTCAAAGGGAGATTGTGGATAAAATCCCATGTAGATGGAGATGTGTGGTGAAATACTTTAGTAATATTTCTTTTTCAGTTAAACTGAAATTTTCCATAATTACTGACATTATATTAACACATTTGTTCTGTTTTAAATGCTCATCAGCAGCTTGTCATTCTGTACTCATCCATCTGTAGCTGACAAATGTAACAATTATAGTTGCTTTCAGCTGAAGTTTGTCAACTAATTAACCCCTTTTCATCCTCTCTGCCAGGAAGAATTGCTATTAAAGGATTGTGCTCCCAAAGACTTTGGAAACATCAGGCGTTTTATGTACTGTTATTGTTACTATCCTCTCTTTTTGTTTTTTCCTTTAGTGTGAAACTTAAGGGTTTATTAAACCCCAAAGAACATCTTTGCAGCTTGCTAATTTAACACAATAGTTACAAAGTAACAGTGAGGAAGCTGATGTTGTGTATTTTGGGTCATTCGAGTGTAATGTTTTTAAGCTGGCAAGAACTTACTGATATATTATTGAATTTCAGTGAATTTCAGTTGATAGATTATTATATTTTGCTGTTGTTTACTTGGCAAGACCTTCACTGTTTTTCCTCAAACATCTTAAGAAACTGTGATATGCTGATTTTCTGTTTGTAATGTAAATGTTGTTGGACCAAAGTTCCCAATTCAAAGATGTGCCTTAAACTGTATGTCTTAAGTTATTGTAAAGATGAGCTCCTATGCAACAGGTTGGGTTTTTTTTTTACAATAAATATGTTACAATTTTAGGAGGATTGATTTACATTTGTTTAAGATAAAGACTTCCATATTTAGAAAATGAATACGTGTGAAGGGAAGATTAAAGGAAAGGTGACAGAAAATTTTTATCTTTTATTCCTTTAACAAAGTTGTGTGAACACTTTTTTTGTAATGCTACTGATATTTTAAACTGGCATTTCTTTTTAGTTCCTACTTTTAAGCTTTTCTTGAGGCTATTCTGTATTTCTGCATTAACTATTTACTGTTTTGGCGAGAGGTTTTTATGTATACTTTTATCTTTTTATTATTGTAATGTTAATTCAATGGACTTGAAGCAAAACCAGTTGTTTTTTTTCTTCTGACCACTGTCAAACTTTTGTCAATTCAGGTGTTTACTGAAACAGTTGGAGCTGTTCTCACTTTTGAACTGAGTAATACTCACTTTAGTAAGCTGTTACTCTTTAATTATAATGTGATTACTGCTGCATGCAACTTACTGTAATACTTTCAGATGTTTTCCTGAATCTCCTTTTTATTTAAATACATTTTGTAAACATTTTGTTTTTTACTTTTACCTGTTTTTGAGTTTGCTATTGTGTGAAGTCAGGTCCTGCATTTTTTCTTGCAACCACGAGGGGGTGCTGTTTAGTTGCAAATGATTGTGAGGTAGGAACCTTTCTACACAATATGTTGCTTTTGGAGATGATCTCTAAGCCTTCCTGCTTATTGTTATCCACGCATGACCCAGTATGCTGTTGCAAGCAATAAGATGTTTGTTAATGTTAACTGTTTACAAATGAATTATTAATTTAATGTTTATTATGGCAAAATTACCAAGGATAACAAAAAAAACACTAATTCCTTATTGAAAACATTAATAGATTTTGTGGACAGTGAGACCAACTTTCACCAAATGTTACAGTTTGTCCTTTTCTCAAGTTCTTCACATAAGCGGCAGCCGGCTTCAGTAAAGCAAAGCAAGCTTTTACAGCTAGAGCGTCACATTTCTTTTGTCAAATCGAAAACAGATTGATGTCTGTGACCTGAGTTCTCCATGCTCTAATAAACTCCACATAAAATGTGTTCTTGATTTTTGCTGTGTATTTATTTCTTTGTCTAAATGTGCTAAGTCTGTCAAAATGATAACATATATCATAATGGACATTGACAGGAAGCCACTCTGCTATAAACTCCTATCTGATCCATAGTTTACAGACATTAACTATGCCTTCTGTTTATCACATGTCAACTGTCTCTTCAGTTGAGCACTGAAGAGAAGCATCTTTCTTTGTCCTGAGCAACTTTTCTCATTTTATAAATATGACTTTTTAGAAAGTGGCTTGCTTATATAAAATTTGGAATCGGCAGAATACAAATCAGTTGTAACTCGCCCTTTCAGTCCCCTTTGTTTGAGGTCTCGTGTTTTGCAAACATCTCCTCTGCCAGACAGTTGTAATTGCTGCCATGTTGTCTCATTGCTTTGCTTTAAGAGCCGAGAAGTCATTCTTGTGTACTTGTGTGCATTCCTGTCAACTCTGTGAGAGCACAGGGATGTTTCTACCCCCCATTACCACTAAACACCACTGTCTCCTCTTTAATTAGCAATTCATAACGGGAAGATCTACACTGAAGTGACATTTTTACAAGGACAAATGGAGCTTTTTTTCCCCCCTGCATGTGTATGCTTTATAATATGAATATCGTTGGTCACATAGCATTGCATTCCAATTTTTTCCATCTCTACATTACTTTTGTAACACTTGTAAGGATCATCCACAGAGCATATTTAGACCTCCTGCTTGACCTCAATGAAGACGGTTGGAGAGTCTTGGGGACTCTGAACTTTATGTGTTTGTTTTCATCACATAAGATGTTCTTCATAAACAGTCATTTTTGATTTCAGCTAAAATTCATGCTATATAATTCTAAACAGCATTCATTGTTCCCATGATTGTCATTCCATTGTGGGGTGAAGCTTTGCATGCAAACTGCTTTTCAAACCCAGTTCAGAGGTTTTTTTTCCCCTCAAATTTCTCACAATATGTTCCCTGTTTTTATGTTACCATTTATTTCACACTGTGGATAACCATGACCAAAATACCCTGAATCCTTGAGATCCTGTTCTGAACTCACATCCAAAGTACAGATTTGCACTTTCACAAAGTGCAAATTTGACCGTGTAAACAGTTTCTCTGAAAGCTATAGTTAGACTCAACAGCAGACAGGCTCTAATATATATGCTTCCTTTACTAAATGTCACCCTGTGATGATATGAAGACGTCCTTTTAGGGGCATAAAATCCTGCAAATGCTGCTCATTGTTCACTGTTTTCCATCTCAGCAGAGCTCGCTCTATCCAGCTCTTGATTTTTAAGTCCACTTTTAGACTCCAAAATGCTTGGTTCTGGCGCTGAGACTGGGATTGTGTTCCAGTTGCATTAATAAATGAAAATGGCAGGTATGAGTATACTGGAGATTTTTTATTTGAATGTTTTAATTATTATGTTTGATTACGAAGTGCTTTAAATTGAACGTTGACTTTTTATTATATTTTGTTCCTTCTAACACTTTGTAGTGCCTGTTGCTGCTTCCCCTGATACACAAGTAAAGACACCAAAAGGTATTAACACCCATTTTGAAATAGCTTAAGCTCAGTCAGATTGGATGAAGAGCACTTCTGAACATCATTTGATAAGTTTTGCTACAATTCTCAAAAGAATTTGGTTATGGACATTGATATAACAATAGCACATAAATATGGTTTTGGGTCTCCGACTCCAGTGAACATCCTACAACTTGCACCTCCGTGTTCCAACAAACCAAGAAATAGCTGAACTACATTCTCAATATATCAACTTCTACAAAGGCATTTTTTAGTTGTGTTGGAGGAGGGATACCTTTAAGAGCTACAGAAGCGTAATTCTTCAGGACTGGAGTTAGAGGTCTCTGAACCATTACATTTATAAATTTGCCCAACACTGTAAGAAGTCTCAAATCTGGATTTGGCTCCATCCATCTTCCCGTCTTCTCTGGCTAGCTTCCCTGTCCCTGCTGATGAAAATTATTCCTACAGCATGATTCTGCCACCGCCATGTTTTACCACATAACCTGCTTTCAATTTCTGTGGATCTTTATCTTTGTCCTGCTGTGTTTCTTGGTCTAGACAGTGCTTTTTGTTTACTGATGTTCTATAACAAACCTCTGAGGCCAGATTTACTCATTAAATGAACAGTATTTCATTAACTAACTACAGTAGGTGTCCGCTGTATACCGACTTTATGTCTCAAGCATAAAGATGGTTCTTTGTGCTAGATTTTAACTAAGAGCAAATGCAGAGAGAACTTTTTAGAGGGAGAGATAATAAAAAAAACACATTATTTTGCCTCCAGCTGAAAATCCCAGTGAAGGATACTGATGTAAGTGGCTGCCGTGTGACAAAAATGTGCAAAAGTAAGATTACTTTTCAAAGACACTACTTGTCGATTATTTATTCAGTCTTTTTTTTTCCACCTCTCTGGACCGAGGTGTTGATTCTTCTCATCCCATGTGGATTCTCTCGCTCCGGGCAGAGGCTTTGTAGTGTCATGCAGGTTAGGACTCTCTGTCTGTCTCTCTCTCTGTGGGGTTCGCCTGGAGGCAAACCTGAGACACAAGAATGAGTCGGGTAAGTGTGTAAGAAGCGGCTGAAAAGAGGAAGATAGTTGGAGTAGATTTATATTGTGAAGAGAGTCAAGGGAATGAAAGAGGGATCTTAGGAATGAGTGTGAGTTCAGACAGGGTTGCGTTGGAGGGAATGGGGGGGTTGTATGAGGAGGGAGAGAAGTGAGGGTGAACAGGAGGGGTAGGGGTGGAGTCGGGGGCTCTGCTATTTGTAGACCCTTGTGATGGATGACTGGTGTGTGTGTGTGTGTGTGTAAAAGGGAGAGAGAGAGAGAGAGAGAGACTGGCTTTTTTCCTTTCTGCTCTTTCCCTATTCCCTCTCTCCTCAGGCAAGCGGAGCAGAGCAGGACTAAGTAAGAGGAGGACAGACGCATGCCGACCAGAGCACACCAACTCCACAAAGACGAAACAGCACAGGAGTTTGCAAGAAGAAAAGAAAGAAGGAAAACATCTCCTTTTTACATGGGCAAACTATAGTGGATATCAAAGCTGCATCACCAGAACTGTAGGATTTGTGTAGGAGATTTTCTATTTTTTTGTTTCTGTTCATGCTTTCCTGTTAAATAAAATTATTTCAGCTGACTTGTAAGGTGTGGCAAGACTTGTGGAAGCCAAAGGAGGGTGAAAATCAAAAAAGCTGGACAGAAAGAAGTAAAAAAAAAAAAAAAAGAGGAAGAGGCTTTGAACATGCCCGTTGGAGGTTTTGAATCAAGCATGGGTAGGCTGCCAAGTCAGTGGATGTGGCTGCTGATGCTCTCTGCCCTGGTGGTGGGCAATGCCAGCGCCTGCCCGGCACTTTGTACCTGCAGCGGCACCACGGTGGACTGCCACGGACTGGGTCTCAAAACTATGCCAAGGAGTATTCCCCGCAACACTGAGAGACTGTGAGTGCCATCTTTACTTCCTTCCCTTGTAATGTGTGTATCTATGACAGAGAAATCACCAGGTTGTGTTCTATCTTCCCATTGTTTCCACTACGGCTGTGTTATTGTAGTGCACATGGGTTTCTTTAGATGGAAACAGAACAATAGCCCTGCCTGTGCATGCTGTGTGTGAGTGCATGTGTGAATGTGCCAATCAGGGGAGCCAGTCACTCACTGGCATTCCAGTCAGGTATAAATAGACATCAGAGTCTGGAAAAAGCAGGAGCAGATGTGCTCCTGTCTTGTTCATTTACTAATTTTTTTTTTCTGCATGTTTGACATTTGTTTATCTGTTTGTTTCATCTGGTGTTATTTGCATTTCTATCTCAACTAAGAAGAAATTCAGACTTTTTCTCCACTTTTTAATTGCTTCCAGAGTCAAGTTTAACGACTTAAGTTCATTTAAAGGTTCTGTTAGTTTCTCAGTTGTCCTGCTGGCTTTCCTCCCTCTGTCTTTATCTACCTTTCTCGTCTTTTCACTTTTCTCCACTTGTGCGCTGTCCACTCCTTCTCTCACTCTCTGGCCCTGTCATACATCTGAACGCTCGCTCCCCGAATTGTTAAATCATGCAGAAAATTAAGCAAATCTGCCGCTTAAGTGAGTCCTGTGCGAGGATCACCTAAGCTGTAAAGACGTAAGTCGGGTGCCAGCCCTGCAGAGGGGTGCTTCTCCATCTTCTCTGACATTCCTCTGAAATATTCATCTGCAAAATCAGAGGGAGCACAAAGTGGGGGGAAATAGATTGTTCAGTTTCAGCTTTAAGAATATCAGCCGTGAATAAAACATGCGGTGGGGAACAGAGCAGAGAAAGCCAGTGTCAGAGGCATCAGTGATGGCATGGTGGGAGCTGGCTGCATATTTCATGCTTTCCACATTTAATTTCCAAGAACACCCCTCTTTTTCACCCCCATGCAAGTTGCATGCATTCACAAATTGGTTTAATAGTGAACCACAGAGGAAGCGTGTTCATTTTGTGACTTCCTTTTAGATAAATGGCCATTCACAGGGAAATGTTTCCTGTGCTTTCACTCAAAGAGTATTTCTGTGTTAAAAGTTGCTTGTGCGTTTGTAGGTCGTGTTCGAATTGTGTTTAACACTCGGGATGTTGTGTTTTAAGCATAACAGCTATCTAATATATTTCTAAGTCACTGCCTTTCTTCTTTTCACGGGTGGATTTTCTTCATATATAGGGCCGCTCCTCTCTGCTTAGAAGTTCTCTTTAACAATAGAAACTGGTCTCTGTGTGAGCTTTTGTGTCGGGTGATTAATCAAGAGGAGCGGACGAATCAACACAGCCCCATTGGCCACACATGATGCTCCCATGTGCAGTTCCAGATTTATGGGTATTTTTTCTTTTTGAAAATATGTGAAAAAGTGAGCGACAATTAGTAGCTGACATCACGGTCAAAGGTGAGCAAAAGTGTTCACATCACTTGAACTTTTCACATTTTGGGCACTTAATTGCTGTCATAGATCAACACAGTTGTGAAATGTAAATATAATGGAGCATGGTTTTTACAAAAGAAAATGTGACGTCCATTTGAATTCAGTCCTGCTTATGCTGAAATAAAATTCAGTCTGTCTATTTATCTTTAGAAGTCACTATTGGAAAAAGCCCAGTTGTGTGTATTTTAAATCCGGTAGAAAGAAGCTGCTCTGTGAAGGTAGCAGCTTGGCGAACGTTAATGAACAAATATCTTAGAGAGCAAGAAGAACACTAGATAGGCCAGGTGTAAAAAAAAAAAAAAGCAGAGTTAAAGCAGTATCTCTAGCTTTGAGCATCTCATGGAGTACTATTCAGCCCTTCATCTGAAAAACTGAAAAGGTTTTTCTGTTTGTCTAGAGTGAGAGTCTGTTGAGGGAGAGGATTGATCAGAGGCCCATAGAAACTCTGGAGGAGCTACAGAGATCCTCAGCTCAGGTGGTATGAATTTGTGTAAGAGACAGCTGCTACTCATGCGCTCCTCAAATCTGGCCATAATTAAAGATTTGCAATAAGGATGTCATATAACGTCCCATTTGTAGACTGGCACGTGGGGGACACTGCAGTCCTGGATGAAGGCTGTCTGGTCAGATGAGACAAAGTTTAATTCTTTGGCCTCCGTGTTAAAAGCTATTTGTGGTGGAAAACTGATGAAAAATGGTGGCAGCAGTGTCATGCTTGCTTTCTTTCAGAAAGGAAAACTCACTAGAGTTGATGAGAAGATGGATGGAGATGATACAGGGCTATGCTGGAGGAAAATCTTGTAGAGGTAGCAAAACACTTTAGACAAAAAAATGCACTTTTAAAATATGTTTTTAAATACAAAAATAAATTTTTCCCTCACCTTACAATTATGCTTTACTTTGTGTTTTAACAAATAACATCCTTATAGTGTTTGTGATTTTATTCTCACAAAACAATAGAATGTTCAAGGGTTCTGAATATATTATACTATATTAATATATTGTACTGTAAAGTAGCAGTAGTATAATTAAAGAAATATATATTTAAACTGCAGCATGCATGAGTGTGACTGACACTACTAACTCCTTCTTCCTTGCTTTGATTGGTTGTTTCTGATGGAGAATGGTGCATTTCTGCAGTTGGCGGTAGGACCACAGGGAGGAGGCAGATTATACTATACTGTCACAACATGGGAACACTTGTAACGACTAAAAAACATATTGTTTATAAAAGTTACATACTGTAGCCTTAAGATAAGTGGCTTTGGAAACTAAGTAAAAATATAAAAATGCAGTTGAGTTTATTAGGCTGCTTTCTTCCTGAAAATGTGTGCGAACAAACGTGGTATTTGTTTTAAAGAGCTATAGCGTTTTCTCTTTTTTCCCTGAAAGGTGTATGTCCCTGTGGGGTCCACTGTGTGTATGGAGGCTGTGGAGACAGACAGCAAAATCCCATTTACACTTGTCAGTGTGTGTTTGGATCAGGTCTGACCCCTGTGCTCCTCAGACCAGAACCTGTAATGAGACTGTGAGCTCCATGTGTTATAATCACTCTTTGCCGAATATTGGCTAATAGCCTCTTTGTCCCCTCTGCCTCCGTTTTGCATCATTTTGTCATTTTTATCTTGCCTTTTTCTTTCTCTTTTACAATTAACTTTTTAAATGATTGATTCTGACAAATATCACATTAATTTGATAATCACCCTGAAATCTGACATTAACAAAGGGAAATTTGTAACGCTGATTGAAGTGAGTCGCTCGCAGCTCTTTGTTCCACAGATATCAAATTAACAGTCCAGCTGCTCATCTTGAAAGTTCGTCTCATCTCTTAATGAGCAGAACGACAGGAGTTGTGCACGTGAGTAAGTCTAGATGCTTTCATGTGAAAAACAACAACATTATTATGAGCCAGAAAATACCTTGTACTGAGATCAGAGGGCGTCTTGGAGCTCATCCAGAATAGAGGCAATGGAGGCTGTGCACCATATGCATGTATTCACTTTTGTTTATTCATAAACTTGAGCATGTGCCTCCATATGTTTTATATGCCTGCGTGCCGCGAATAAGTAATACTAGATGATAACACATGGGGGTTAGTGCTGGTTGAGGGGCTTGATGGCTTTGATAGCTTTAAGGCTTTGGAGGTGGGAGGTGTGGGAGCTTGTGCCAGGTTTTGCCTGCAGCGTATCTGGCAAAAAGCACATAGCCAGAGTAACTGACAGCTCACCAGGCATCTGATCCATAATTTACTGTGACGTGGCTGAACACAGCCTGCCCACCGATGCCTGCCAGCTCTGGCTATGGTGAAGAGAAAAGAAATGAGGTGAGTGTAAGAATAAAGGAGGTAATCACTTATGAAAGGAGTGCTAAGCAGCGGAGTGGTAAGTAATATGTAGCTCACCACAAAGCTCATAAATGAATCAAAAGGATTATGGTATTTATTATGGAGGGCAAGAAGGGTCCTGCCCCAGGAGGACTGAATTTAATTCAGGCCCAGTTTCACAGCCTAATTTATCTATTCTCATTGCTGACAATCCAGTGAGGAGGAAGAATGCCTGGAATGAAGATCGCACAGAGAATGTCAATGCACAGTGGATTGTAGTGAAATTACAGGCCTGGGACTGAATCAGTTCAATTTACTGGCTTTCCAACACAGCTGTGAGCTCCTCAGCTCCTCGGTTTCCCTGACTTGCTTCATAAAATGCTTTTGTAAGCTTTTTTTTTTCTGCTTGTGAAAATACGGAGTCAATATTCAGGTAGCATTTCCAGGTCAGGGTTCATCCTCTGCGACTCTACTGTTATTATTTTCCATTTGACCCAAGCACGTACTCACCTTTCTACACTTAACATTACATGCGCAGCCAGAGTGTTGCTTGTCTAAGCAGAGCGATGGCTGACCGCTAAGCATCAAAGCCAGCTGGTGTGTGTCCACACACACCCTCTGGCCTGCTTTCCAGATGAGTACAGCTTCTCTATGGATGTGTTTGATGGCACCCAGGAGACTTGAGAAATTACCTTATCAACAGAGTGTGCAAGTGTTGCCAAAAATCACCTTTCAAGTCCAGTATGTGTATACTTTTTGCAAAAAATCTGCTTGACTGGCATGCATATATACAGAATGATGTATGTGCTTTTGCACATTGGGGAGCACATGTGGGATTGCTTTGCTTTGCCTGAGAGTTTCGGCATTTCAGCAGACTATAAAAAAGGGAATTTTTGAGAACCCACCTAGCTTGCTTTATGCTTTTCTCAGGAGACTCGCTTTGCTTGCAACCCTACAGACTTAATGGCAATAAGCTCAAGAGTGAAGGAGATGGGGTAGAATGTATGTGTGTTAAAGTATGCATCAGTGAACACTCAGTTGATAGAGTGGATAGATATGTCGTCGTAATCTACAGTACATGTCGCACTTGTCAAGTCGCATGTGTTTGAAACAAGTTTATATTTGGCTGCATTACATATGAATTTGGTATTTTTAGTACACTGTAAATTTGAATGATGACATATGTATTACTGTGTAGTATTATTGCTATTATATGTTCAAATTCAAATACATATCATCATTATTAAATTGTTTATGTCTAAATACATTGGATATTTTGGAGTGGGGTTTTGTGGAGCAGTTTTTATTTAACTCACACACACAGAAGTCAGATTGATCTCTGTTTGAAGAATCAGGAAGATTTTCTTATAAAACATTGCAGCTAACAGTCAGGTTGAAAGCTGCTCCTGAGTGGTACTTCAAGACACACCGGTTAAACAGATTTTAAACCACTTTACTTTTGTATCACAGATATGGTAAGGTTAAGCTAGACCACTTAAAACATGTTTAAACTTGTGTGTTGCAATGCACTGGTTAGTTTCCAGCACACAGGTCTTTACAGTCTAGTGCAAGATAGCTAACATTTGTCTTCTTTCTGCAGTAACAGCTTCCACTACGAAGAACTTGGTAATGCTGAGTGTTTACTGATTAGAAAAAGAGTATGTGAATCTGAGATCAACCTGAAATGTTTCTGATTCATGTCACCAGATTTTTAAGTGTGACAAAAATAAACTGAATTTAAGCAAATTGAATAACAACATAACATTTGAGGTTTGAGTTGTTTACCATTACTGGAATCCACCGTGCAAGACATTGTGACTTGCTTTTAGCTTTGCACTTTCAAACCACTTTAACTTTGACTGCTGATTGTTACTCCACAGAACCTTCACTTCAAAATATCAACAATGATGACCATCTATCATTGAATAAAAATCTGCTTGTCTTTGTTTTCTGATACTTAAATGAACTTATTCTCCAAACTGGATCTGATCTACCAGCAGCTGAGCTGTCCTCTGTGCAGAGCAGGTGGAATGCTGCTGTCAGTGGGCTCTGTGGGGAGTGAGACCCAAACGCTCTCTATTCAAAGGGACCAACAGAAATACTCTGGCTCAGACCCAACATAAATCAAATTACCAGTTGTCAATGAACATTTGTGAGGCAAACGTTTTCTCAGTTCTCTGTTTGCTTTATATGAAATGGAACAGATGTGGCAGAGCGCAGATGTTTTATCCACATGATCACCGTTTATAGTCACAAGTGTGCATTCATATAGCCTACATGCCTTCATACAAAATGAAAAGCCACAACAGAACCTCCAAGTATGAGGCTGAACAAACTACAGATCCAACATAAACCATGAAAGGCCCTTCAGTCCTGGCCTCTGCTGCCTGCAGTTCCTTGCATGTGTGTGTTCTTCCCCCCTGTAGCACCACCAATATAGGAACAGATGTTTAATTGATTCCCTTTAACCCGAAGGTTTTTGATTAGTGTTCCTCTGTTATTTTCATCTTTTGCCTTTTACCTACGCTGGTTCAGTTGATTCCCATTTCTTGTTGATTTTTTTTGCTCCATGAATTTTTATGTTTCCTATGTAGCCATGCGCTTTTGCCGTTCAGTGTTTATACAGAGTGAAGGCCTCTACAGCATGGAGAAGACCCCACAGTGATTGGGGCTATGAGACAGAACTGCGTGTGTGTGTTTCTGTGGGCTCTGTCTGTAAGCGATCTACTTGATGTTTAACTTTCCTATCAGTAATCTTGCTCCTGAGGCCTGACTGAGCAGAATGAAAACTGTAAATAGCCCTTGAGGAGCCCAGGAGCGAGGAAAACACACTCAGACAGTCACTGCACACACAAGTGCACTTATATAATTATCGACACACACGCCGACACACAGTAAAAATGTACAGTTGACGGCATTAACTGCTTGTCTGAAAACCACATGTCAATGGAGAGAGATGTTTTTTGCTCAAGCTGAGGAGAAATTTGACCTCGTAGTGTGGATAGAAGTGTTCCAGTAAGGTAAAAAAGTGTGGTCACTGTGGTTGCTTCTTTCTCTCCTTCTTTCTTCCTCTCTGTCTTTCCTCCTTTCTTGCTTTCTTTCACATAAAGTTACAACCACATACTTCACTGAATTTTGTTGAGATTTTATGTGATAGACCAAAAGAAAGTAGTACATGCGAAGTGGAAAGAAAAAGATCCATGGTTTAGAAAATACTTTTGGAATAAAAATGTCAATAAGTGTTCTGCTTTTGTAATTAGCTCCCTTTATTGCTGATGCTTAATAAAATCCAGTACAAACAATTGAAAATCTAAACTTAAATTTTAGTCTATTCTTCTGTGCAATTAGTTTAAGCTCAATTCTCAGTTGGATTTATGTCTGGGACAGTCTAATATAATATTTTTTGTTAAACTATTTCATTGTAGTTCTGTCTATGCCCTTTAGGTCATTGCCCTGAAGAAATGTAAACTTCTGACCCCATTTGAAATCTTTCAAGTTCAGTTTATCTTCTCATCAACTCTGACAAGTTTCACTGACCCTGCTAAAGAAAAGAAACCCCACAGAATGGTACTGCCAGTACCACAATCATATATTGTGTTCATGGTGATTTGCTGTGGGTCAAAAAGTTACATTTTTGTGGCATCTGACCAGAACATTTTTTTTCATATGTCTGCCGTGTCCCCGATATGGCTTATTATTGTAAGCTATAAATTGGGACACTTTTTGACTTTTTCTTAACAAACCCTTTCATAAAGCCCAAATTTGGGGAGTCCACAACTAATAGTTGTTTTATTAGCAGATTTTTCTATTCAAGGTGTTGATATTTTAAACTTCAGCAGATTTACTGTGGCCCCTTAAAAGCTGCTCTAATTATTGCTTTCTTCACCCACTAGGTCAGTTTACATGGAT
The DNA here is from genome assembly GCA_903066825.1 of Alfaro cultratus. NCBI lineage: Eukaryota > Metazoa > Chordata > Actinopteri > Cyprinodontiformes > Poeciliidae > Alfaro > Alfaro cultratus. The sequence continues at coordinate 46,206 of CAEFZX010028482.1, forward strand.
AGTCACGACGTTTTGGAAATGTAGTTGTTCCATATTTTTTTTAATTGTCCAATGAAGGATGTAACAGCATCTCATGAGATGTCCCTGAGGTGTGGATATTGTTTTGTAACCAAACAATGCAGCAAACTTTGCCACCTCTTTTCCCTTGACCTGTCTAGGGTGTTCCTTGGTCTCCGTGTTGCTGATAGCTCACGAATGTTCTCTAAATACCAAGCTCTTCACAGAACATTCATATTATTCTGAGATTATGTGGTCTGTTATCACAAATCAGAAGATTTCCAAGGGTTATATTTTGGGGTGTACTTTTCAGATTTTTATTTACTGTCTTTTTCCTTTCAGTTCACAGTTATGAACCTTTATGCACAAGGCATGAAATCCTAATAATAATTAAAAAAAACCTCAAGTGTGTGTTCACAATGTAGCAACGGTGTGAAAAAGTTTAAGGCAGTGTGAATACTTCTGCAAGGCACTGTATGACAATATCAGATAGAGCCCACTGGTTCCAAAGCATGTCTGCTCAGCTGGTATGTAGGCCACAGTCTCCACCAGCTCTTGAGAGACTTCATCCCTCTGCTGACATTTCCCAGACAGTCTGTCAGCTTCCTGCAGCTCTCCCTGGTTACTCGCAACACTCTACCACACTGCTACACACCGTCACTTTCAGACAGCTAACAACCCTGTCAGAGATGCTCTGTCTTCTTTCCGTTTCTCTGTGACTATATCGCTTCCCTGCTCTCTGCCCACCTGTGTGTTTCATGGCTGTCTCCTCCATATGTTGCCCAATCTGCAGGAGGAGAAATGTTTTGCTTGTTTGCAGCTCTTCCGCCTGTTCATTGATCTGGGGAGCACGGTCGCCAGTCTGCTGCTCAAACAGCGATATCAGTCTGTAGCTGTGATTAATGGGCATCCGTGTTTTAGGTTGTACAGCCTCGGGGTTCTCGTTATCAGATTGCTTCCACAGCATGGAGTTTGGAAAGCACCATGCCACCATTCCTCAATCAGTGGGTTTCTGTGTTTCCTGCTAGGCTAAAGCTGTTTGGGACAAATGGTCTTGCGGCGTTCACAACAGAATGACAGCTTAGAAAAATCTGAGCACCTGAATGTAACAGTTAGATGTGATATTAGAGAAGGATGTGGCAGAAAAACAAAATCTTCTCTTGTTGGCCTTGCTTAGAGCCTGAAATAACTTTGACCTTAAAGACAGAGAAAGTTTCAAGGACTTATTTTGAGGCTGAAAGCAAAGCAAAAAACAGCTCAAGAAACCCACCTTTGTGAATTACAGAAAAAGAACGTGACCTTTTATTAGTGAGCAAGACGTGGAACTGTGGTGTGGGTTTTTCTGAAGGCGAAAAAGATCTTTCTCCTTTCAGACACATCCAATTAAATTTAATGAATTATGAATCAGAAGCATACAAAACAAAATCCTTATCTGGGAATTTCCAAATTGTCTAAAGGAATAGTGTTCTTAATGTATATAAACTCAAGAATTTGAAAAATATAATAAAGATTCCACAATGAAAATGTTTTATTAAACTTGCAAATTATTTGAAAGTGCATTACTTGCACTTTTTTCTATTTAGCAAATAGAAAAAAGTGTTGACCAAAAATAGAAAGTTTAGTCTTATTTAATTTTAAGATGTGTATTTTTCAGCATGTATGTGAAATTCTAAAATCTAAAAAATATTGCTGGAGTAGTTTTTATTTTTTTTAAGGCTCTAATGATGTGGATCTTAATTAGTCTGCTAATTGACTGTGTGCTAATTACCTTTAACTGAGCACAGCTTTGTGGAGTTAAAACAACTGCATAAGAAGCTGATGTGTACTCAGAGACCCCATAAAACAGACCTTGTGTATTTTCCAGTTGGTGTGTGAAAGCATCGCACATTAGTCTATTTTACCTCTGTTTGCTTGTACCTTCTTTTATTTTGTGTAGCACAGCTCAATTCGAAACAGGTCCAAAACCAAGCTCTGCACAGGACTCCCAGCACCTGGCACAAATAAACCTAATGAGTTTTTCAGTGCTGTAGCAGCGCTCAGAGCTTCCTTTGAATTATAGAGATCTATAGTAGTGGAGCAAAGCTGCCCTGTGTCCACCCGAGGGAAGTTGCACCAGGATATATTCACCAGCATCAATCAGACTGGCGTGGAAGATGAAGAGGGATTAGGATAGTGATGTCATAAATCCAATTTCTTCCCAGGAAGTGTGTCAGCAGTGGGAATTCTTACTGCCAGAGGTTTCCAGAGGATGGAATGGATTTGAGTGAACCAGTTGAAGGTGGAAATCCTTTGCTATAGGAATTTGGAATGATAGCTAATAATTTTAAGGCTTTAAAGTAATGTGATGGTACATTCATGCAAACATCTGTCCAGAGTTACTGTAAAAAAAAAAACAAAAAAAAAAACATGTGTCTATGAAAAAAGTTGACATGCCTTTACTGTGATGCCAAAATGTTTTGCTTGGCTTCCTTTGATTTGGGAAAAAACAGCAGTGACCAATTCTATCGCTAATAAATAGCACATTTCTCCTTTGATATATTTTGTCTGAGTTTAGCAAAGTTTGCTTCTGTTTAGCTGCAAAATAAATATACAGGTAAGCACCGATGAAGCCAACTCAGTGTATCCATGCTTTGAGTTCTTATTCTTGCATTTAGATTAAGAACTAAATGCAAGAATAAGAACTCCTGTAAGATAAATATACAAATATATATCTTACATATTCTTATTCTTGCTATTATGAACTGGGTTTGGGCACCAACTTAAAGTGATGGACTGGGTTTCAAAAAATTACAAGAAATTAATGTCTTATGCAGCAAATAATTCTTACAGCACCTTCATCTAGTATAAATCCATATCCAACAGATGCCAAATCTTCATAACGGTTTATATGAACGCTATTGGATTAACCTTTTAGCAGTAGTTTTGCATTGAACCTAATCCCGGATTTACACTGCAAGCGGCTGTGCTTTACTACAAACCCCAGAGGTGCTCCTAGAAGCATGCATGGGAAACGCGAAATTGCGCAATAAAGCCATAAACGACACATTTTGACAGCATGTATGCTTAAATATATCAATTTCTTGAAATAGTTCACGTGTGGTGCACCACCTTCTTCCTCCGTTTAAATGATCATCAGCTTCTGAGTATGTAACCGCTCAGTACAAATAGTACGACGGTTAAAAATTTTATAAAGTAGTGCTTGAAAAATACTGATGTTTTTGAGCTCTGAGTTGTTTTAAGACCCCAGAGTCTGCTGTGGTTTTGGTCCTTCTCAGACTAGCTGTTAGCTTCAGCATCCAGGAACTCCCCAAAATCAAAATTTATATTAAGTGAAGATGCCAAGAGAGTTATAACTTCTTGCAGTATTTTACCAGAATATGGATTCAAAAATCTTTTGCTACCCTTTAATGTCATGTTTGTTGCAAAATCACATTGCAACAAACACTATGTAGCTCCACAGCCTCACTCTGACTGGTTCTACCATCAAACCGAGAAATTGGTCTGAACATTGTGTAAATTTTGCATCCTCTCTGGACATTCTCAAAGAGCCAACTTTTGTCAGAACAGGTCGTTTTATTCACTCACGCATGACAACTTTAATAAGCCAGCTGTAAAGTAGCATAAAAAGATTAACTGCTAAACATAGAAAGTGTTTTAGTTGTTTAAATGTGAGTGAATTTTCCACATATACAATACCTCCTCCTCTGTCTCTCCTTTTCCTTCTCCTCTATCTTTCTCTGTTTAAATGCCCTCCGGGTCTCGTCAGGAATGACCACCCTGAAGATAAGACACTGGAAATCCCAAAGATTGTGTATCTGTGTGTGTATATCTGCGTAAGCACCTGTAATGAGCACCACATGTGTGTGTTGAAGCCCAGACTAATGAAGCCCAGTCCGTTATTTATTTTCCTGTGGCTGTGTTGCTCTGCCTATCATTGCACCTGTGTATATACATAAATATATCTATAAAAGCACGCACACACACGTGCTCGTATTCACATGCATACACCATCTGTCAGTAATGACCGTTTTCTTTCGTGCTGCATAGCGCTACAGTCCCTCGAGTGGTCATTAGGCGAGAAAGCGACTGAGGGAAAGAGACCTGTGCTTCAGTGTAGATTTCCAAGCCAGATTTTGCTTTTGGAGAGTGGGGTTTTGGGGGTTCAGAAAAGGGTGGAGACATAATACAAACTTTGTCAAAGTGAAAAAGTTTTCACTTTTTTGACATGTGTCATTGTGGTTTGCATGCTGTGCCGTCTTTCTTCATTAAAATTCAACCTGCTACTAAGGATTTTGTGCAATGGCAAATAAGCAGAATCAAGATGAATATGAAACTGAAAATCTTTAAGCACCAATGTTTCTGGCTGCTCAACTATGTCAGTGGAATTATTTGTCTTACAATGGAAATCAAAAGTAATTTTAAAATCTTTGTTTTGAAATTATTATTACTATTTTCTTTCTTTCTTTTTTTGCAGTGACGGTTAGCACACAGTAGGGAGTTTGCTCAATTATATCCAAAGCACTTAGCTTTCTGGCCTTGCAGCCCTACTCAAATCCCCTCTGCTGGCTCCTGCTAATCCCCGACAATTGTAAAAGGACATGGTGGATAGAAAGTAGGGAGTACCGGGGGGTTGGTTGTATGCGTGCGTGTGTGTGCGTGTTTGTGTGTGTGTATGTGTTTGTGGTAGTGGTAAATGTGGAATAAAAAGACAGGCAGTTTAAATGTGGCCTCCCTTTAACAGCACTGCTTAATGTTTCCCAGTGGAGTAAGAGCTGAGCCTGAACTTCCCTTTAACTTTACCTTCCAGAGTCACCCAACAATTTATGGTATAGTTGACATTACATTTCATAAAAACATAAACTTTTTCAGTTTATAATGTAGCAATAGTCAGACATGGGGACTTGAGTCTGTGATTTAGACTCTGGTCAAACTTAAGCCACAAAAGCAATAATTTTATGATTAGATTTGTACTCTTACCTTGAAATTTGGGACTCAAGTTTCATGAACAATTTTTATCTCTTGTAAGGGTGAAAATGAGTTAGTAAATGTCAGTTCTTCTAAGGGTATTTGTGTAATGTTGTCCCTTCTGGATGACTGTGATGTAGTAAAATTATTATTTCTTGTTGTTGTAATGTTGATCACAGTGAATATGTGTTCTTTCTAATATTTCTGTGTGGCTATTATAATCTAATCTTGTTTTTCTTGAATCAATCGAAGCATGTTTGTATTTCTTGTGTGGTAAATGCTACTTATATTTATTTTTAATTAAAAATATAAATTCAGGGCAGTTAATAACTGAGTTTTTAGGTGTTTCATTGCATTTTCGTTGGTATGTGCCTGATGTGAGAATGACAAAAACTTGAGACCTCCCCAAAAACTCGATAATGTGGGCTTGGAGCTCAAAAAACGACTTGTGTCTGCTTTTCAGACATGTGTTACTTGACTCTGACCTGTCCCTCCAAGACTTGGGTTTTGACTTGTATTTACTTCTCAAAGACTTGATACATGACTTGTCCTTGTCTCTATGGTGATTAGGAAATGAGTTGGACTTGTTCTTTAAGAACATGAAACATGATTTATACTTCTCCCTCAAATAATTGGGACTTCAATATTTGCCTCTCAAATATTGGCAGCTTGACTTGGACTGTCCCCCCAAAAATTGAAACTTGACTTGAACTTTTCCTTAAGATATATGGACCCCGTTATGAAATTGATTCTCTAAGATCTGAAATTTGACTTTAGACTAGGGAAATAACTTAGATTAAGATGAATAAATAAGATTGAATAAGATGACCTGTGCATCTTGTACGAGTCATAGTGTATACTGTACTGAAAGCTAAGCTCCCTTTCTATGTGCCTTGTGCTAAGATTATGCATCATATTTCAAAACAGATTCCTCCATGCAACTGTATGTTCTTTTAGTCACCAGGCTAAACATGTCCAGTAGGGGAGAAAAGATAAATTATTAATCCATGTTTGCGTGTCTCTCTTTGCAGGGAGCTGAACGGAAACAACCTCACACGCATCACCAAGAGTGACTTTGCTGGCCTGAAGTACCTCAGAGTTCTGTAAGCAGTTGCCTTTGTGTTCATAAGCAATGATGAGATGTTTAACTGTGTGTCACTGTTTATCTATTCATGAGCTGCATGCAACCCTGCAGCTTGCAGTTCGTCAGACTTTCTGCTCAGATTAGCATAAACCCAGTGAAGTGGCAATACTTTCGTCAAGAGTCCCACTCAGAAGTACATGAAGTGACTCCAACAAGCAATGTAATGGACTTCTCTCTAACTTTGTCGTGCTTATTTTAGCTTCACCTATTGTGCACACACGCACACCGACTTGCCTTGACATCAACACAAAATAGGCTTTCAGCAAAGCTAACACATTGAGGTGAAGTCATTGACTTTCTCTGTGGCATAATTACAAAGCACTTATGACTTCATGTAATAAAGTAGCTATAAAAGTGTCTGTATGAGTACATGGTGTTCAAGAACCTGGTAGTAACGCCTAAGGTGTTAAAACACTGTGTAAAGGGAAGCTGTGTAAACTTGAATGTGTTTTAAATGTAACATGAGCTGAGCATAATTCCTACTGCTCTTCAAAGCTTGACTAGTTTCACTCCTTGTCACAGCTCGACCCATCCCCCTGTTGCCTCCTTCTCCTCTGTGTATCCTCTCTTTCTCCCAGTGTTGAGGTTAAATGATTCGGTGTCGCCAACTCATCACCAGCAACTTAGGAGGAAGGAGCTCCTTGCCGGAGTACAAAGTTCCCCTGAGCTCTGATTCTCTCACACTTCTCAATTACAATGCATACAATACACGATGAGCATGTACTGAACAGTACGTGTAGCTGTCTGCGTGGTAAGATGTCAGGAATAGCCCTTATAGTGTATTGACCTTAGATCCCACTGACCCCTCGGCAACCATGAATGGGGGAAGAAAAAAAAACCCCAAAAGTATTGGTTTATCTTTTCAGTCAGTTGCCATCTTGTTTGTTTGGCTGAAATCAACAGAGCTAATTTATACCCTCTCATTTGAGACTGAATGTTTGGCTGGTCTAAATGAGCAAAGTCTCTGTGAGAGAAACCAGAACAATGGAAGCAGAAAAGCTGCCCTCAAGCTATCCTCTAAAAAAGTTTTCTCATCACAAAAGTGCTCGCCAGTTTTTTCCCCCAGTTCCATTTAAATTCATGAGAAAGAGATATGAGGTGAAGTGCACTTTTCTCTCCATGTTTATGGAGTGTGAACAGTGATTAGCATTTATATTCGATTGGGAGGAAGCCTGGACTGCTGAGTTACAGTGTGCTGTGGGCTCACAGGAGAGCTTGCCTTGAACAGAGCCGTTGTATATGTAATGAAGGGAAGGTCTTGTTGCGCTTAAGTGTCCTGCTGGACAACTTTCTCTCCTTCCTGACAGTGTGTTATTGTAACACTTCAAACACTACCCAGTCCTCATCTGTGTGCATCAGCTCTGACTACATAGGACAGAAAGTTTTCCTGATTGCAAAAAGAGTCCTTGTATGCCACCATGGGCAAGTCCGTCATTATGAAGTTTTGATTTACTTTTTAAAAAAAATATAAAATACATTATTTTACATCAACCTGCTATTTTGAAAATGCTGAAATTTATTTATTCCCTTCTCAATAATCATTTCTATAATTGCTGACCAGCTTTTTGCATGTTTCCACTGATCTTTTGATCATTTATCAGCTGGTGATGCCCCCACCCACACAGATCGTTAGTTTCAAGTCAGGTTTCTAGTTGGGCCACACTAGATTACACTCTCAATCCAAACTTATTGGACTTCCAAAGAACCCCCAAAACCTTTCATATTCTTAAAAATCCACATGCATGTGCTTTCCTCTCATACAGAGACGTCCTGGGCAAAGAGCCACATTTCCCTTATTAAAACCCATATTAAAAACGTGGTTGTGAGAATTATTCTTGGTGTTATTCATCTGTTTTTGGTGTATGAGCAATGTCTAAACCTCTGATATAGACACACACCGTCATATTTTCCCTTATTTGGTCTACTTGTAAAAACTGTGAAGCTCACCTAACTAGTTCTGACCCCCTGGCCTTTTTTTTCTTGTCTAGTGTCCAGCCAAACTGCTACGCCCCCCACTGGACTACACTAAAGCCCAGACTAACACTTTCTGCACCACCTTGGAAACTTTCCTGGCTGCTATCTGTAGCTCTTCAGCCAAGATTCCACACTGTGCCCTCAGTCCACACCGCTGCCCTAAATGTTTGTGTGTCTGTGTGTGAGACGCAGAAAAAAATAAAAGTGGAATAAACTGCACTGAAATGGATTCTGTCACAAACCTCAAACTAGAGTGTCAGTCTCTAGTTTGAGGCTGAGACTCAAACTAGAGGCTTACCCCCTGCCTCCCCTTTACCTTGTTAAAGTCTTAGTGACCAATAAAGTCGCATGTGTGCCCTTTTTTCTGCAGACAGCTGATGGAGAATCAGATTACAGTGATCGAGCGAGGGGCTTTTGATGACATGAAGGAGCTGGAGAGACTGTAAGTACCACCTAGGGTTCTATATAAATAGGCTACACACACGCGCACACCCACACACACACATGCACACTTTACTGAAGTGAGCTTTAAATGAAAATTCCATCCTTCTACGTGTGTTTTGGTAATGACATTAACAGTATAAAGCCAAACCAGTTGTGCCAAGGCTGTGGCACTCCCTTGTCAATCCATTGTGGTTGGATGGTGCTGAGAGGGCACAATGTGGGCAGGGAGTGTTTTTTTATTAGCTTTCCCTGACAGGAATGCCCTCGGTGGGATATGTGGGCTTGAAAGGCCTACCGCACCGCAATCCTGGCTCATCTGGACAGCACCAGGACTACTTGACGGCTTGTAAAGCTGCAGGAAAAACACACAGACAAACACTATCAACCACACCTCAGCCAGCTCATTAGCAAGGCAGCTTTTCTAACCACATGTGAACCTGAACATCAGATAACTTTATAGACTCTTTAACAGGTACAGTTTTATGTAAATGCAGCAGCAGCAGACTATTACTGTGCATTATTCACAGAATCCATGTTTCATCTGGCCACACACTCCGTGTATACAGTGAGGGGCACAAGTCCCAACATCTGTCTGAATTTGTCTGAAGGCACAGCAGCAGCCTGCCTTTCACATTTTCAGTCTTTCAGTGCCAATAATTTCACTTCTGTGTGCTTCCAAAAGGGCTTTCAGAGAGAAGAGAGCTGTGGTTTCCAAAAGATTCGCAACACTATGTTTCTCATTGACTTAATTGTTGTATTTGCATACAGCCTGCCAGTCTTGGATGTTAGTTGTTTCACTAGGACTTTGTTGTTGGCTACCATAGCATGTCAGTGCTTTATCCGGTTTTAAACTCCGTCATCCCTTTCTCTTGTTTAGACAGATTGCTCCAGATAAAAATGTGTTCATGTTTAAATAACCAGTAGATGTAAATCAGGTTGTCTGTTCTTCTCTGAAAGCCAGCAAAGGCCTGAATTCCACAAGGAGCACCATTGGACAATTAATGGCACAGTTCCTGTCTGTTTAATTCTCCTGAATTTTCAGTTGGCTATTTATGCAACAGTCAGAGCACACTGAATAAACAAAAACCTGAGACAAAACTGATTCCCTGGCACCTAAATGAAGTTGTTCACAGCCTACACACCTATGAACACGCAAGCAAACTTCTCTGACTGGCCGTCTGTTTTTTTTCTGCCACAGGCGGCTGAACCGTAATCAACTGCAGCAGCTTCCAGAGCTGCTGTTTCAGAAGAACCCTGGCCTGTCTCGGCTGTAAGTCAATCCAGATATATATATATATACATATATATTTTTTAATTCATATTAGTTCCAGACCTGCTCTTTCATATCTATCAGAACACCTGCCATCTCTGTTTGTCTTTTCCTTTTAATAAAAACCCCAACTGTTCCTCTGAGATATAAACCTGCTGAATGTTGGCGATGGTTTGATTTGGTTTGTTAACAGTTAAAGAACAATTAGGATTCAGTTACACTTGCTGGAAGGAACAACTATATCCTCATGGTGAGTTATTAGAGTGTCAGGTCTCATTAAGACAAACTGGGCTTTTCTTTGCTCATTGTTGGACCTTTCTGCTGAATCATTTGCAGCTTTTTTTTTTTGGTCTTAGCCGTCCACATGTATGTGAACTGCTGGTAGCAGAAGGCTGATATGACACGAGCTTAAAGACCTTGCGAACCTGTGAAAACCCCTTAAACGTTTTCACATTTTGTTTTAATACAGCCATAAATTTCAATGTACTTTAGAAGGTTTTGAGGTGATGTGATATGAAATATGGGCATATTTAATCTGATATGCCTAAATAAAATCCTGTGCAACCTATTATGACAAAGTTAATAAGTTAACACCAGGTTAGACTATATAACAAGAAGTTGTGAATGTGTAAATCTGGCCCAGAGTGTTTGAGGCAGAAAACACTTTAGACTGAGGTGGATGTTGACCTTCTGGCAGAACAATGATTTTAAATATAAAACCAGAGTAAATCAAAGAATATTAATGCTTAAAGTCCAGACCTAAATCCAATTTAAAAACTGCAGAAAGCTTAGCTAGCAAGTTCTTCAACTAGTCTCACTGAGCTTGAATTATTTTGCAAAGCATATAAGAAAACTTTTAACAGTTTTTCCCTTTCTCTTTAAAGTTTTGAATTAGTTTGTCTTAGTCGGTCACATTTAATCCCAATAAAATCCATTGATGTTGTAAAAATCTTCAGTGAAGATGAATACTTTTGCATGATTTCATCAAATCTTCAAAGGTTCCTCGGCAGGGAGACTGCATCTCAATCATTTGAATAAAAGGAGCAGTTTTTGGTTCACCGTTACACACCCACACACCATTTCACCTATTCACCCTACAGTAGACAGTCCCACAGTAACGCTAAACCTTAATTTCCTTCTGTAGCAAGGCATAGGGGTTTTTATTCTTTCTTTTGGATAATCGGTGTCCCTGCCACTGGTTGATCACTCCAGCTCCAATTTCAGTTCAGATTACCTGGAGCATCTGGGAATAATAAAACATCAGAACTTGGAAAAATCATTTCCCTCCCCAATACCTTCATAGTTGCTCTACTAACCAATGACCTGTGCCTCAGCCTGCCATCTGTTTGTCCTTTGGCTTAATGTTTAACACCATCTTGAATCTATCTGTCACTTCCTTGCAACTGACTCTACCTGTCACCCATCATTATGCCAAAACCAGCTGCTTAAACTTTAAGCCAGTTTCCTTCCTTTAGAGACGGAACGGCTGTCTTGAGGCTTGCACCAAGTTATCTCTTTAACAGGAATGAGAAGCTGAACGGTCCAAGGCCCTTTCAGTCCAGTGGATGGCCTTGAAAAAGTGAGATTAGTCCATCTGGTGCAGTGCGCTCTGCCAGCAGCCACAGGATTGTGCTGTTGGAGCTCAGATCCTTCTATCCACCCGGCTCTATGCTCATTATTATAAACCAAGGACTGGCTTTTCTGCTACATTCTGGAGAAAGATGTTGTTTGAATATTTTCTAAATTTATTTTATTTTTTTTCTTTATTTACATTAACTCGTTTATCTTAGTCTGGAAAACATGGTGTGTATTGAAAATTGAAGCTTTTCTGGTGCCACGTGTTTAACAAATTAAACATATGTAAAATCAAGAGGCATGAAATTGACAGTAATTTAGTTTTGATCACATATGTGAATAGCTGGAAACTGAGACCTTGGAAAATAATTCCAGTATTTGAAAAATATATATTTTTTTTATTTGGTAGAGTGGGATTAGAAGCAGAACGGGATTATTGTTGGATTTGGGCTTCTGTTTAGTTTGGAGTAGTTAGATTACAGCATAAAAATACACCCATCAAGTCCAGGAGATGGGAAGGACTTGCATCTATTTTTGCACTGTCAATTGTCCTCTCTTCAGCAATTGAAGAAACACCAACACACAGTGAAGTGATCAAAGAGAGGGAGAAAAGAGACATATTTACATTAAGCTATTTAACTATGTATTAGTTATTGTTGGTTGACCTCTGAATGAGATTTAGATGTTGGAGCATTTTACAATCACTTTGTGTTTTCTAAATTCTAGTGAACACAAATGTATTTAATACAATTCAGACAATTTATTTGTGAACGTATTGGGCACAAATTGCTAAAAAAAAAAAAAAGATGAGGATTTGCCCCTGACATTCTTTTCTTCCTTTTGCTCCCACTTTTTCAAAATTGCCACCATTTTTTTACAGATGGAATCTTTCATTTATGTATTTATTTTTATTTCTTTACAATATCTGCATAAAGCAAAACTTTGGTCTTTGAGAATTGGATGATGGTTGTTTTAGTTGTAAGAAGAAAAATGAAGGATGGCTCACTTAACTGGATGCAAACTGTGTCGGCACAGTTCTCAATAGCGCTATTTTAGAAAATTAAAACTTATATGTGCACATTTATCACACGCAAGTAGCTTTGTGAATATGCCTAATAGTCTGTATCGCTATTTTTACATTTGTTCAAAGAGTTTATGATCTCGTCAAGTAGAGCTTATTTGAAATCTCAATGCCTTCAGGTAGAGAGCTAACCCAGATGTTTTATTTTTTTAAGACTGGATTATTTGCGTCTCGTCTCCTTTTTTCTATACTTTAAATCTCTGACTGTCTGCTTCTACTCACTTTATCTTTTTTTGTGTGCTTGTTAAGAAAAGAAAAAAAACTTTTGTGGAAAAGTTGCTTTAACAAAGCAGCTATTTGTCACAGGCATCCCACTGAGAAGACAAACAAAGAGAAAGGCAGAGGGGAAAGACGTGCGATGGTTACCGGATTATGAGATGGTTTCTCTCATTAAACTTTAAAGAAAAAGCTGCTGGGTTAATAAAAGGCAGTTAGTTAAACGAGCAGTGGGTTGTTGCTGTTGAGTTTTTAAATACTTTCTCTGCAGTCATTAAGCTATTGGAGCAATGAGTTTTTGCTACAAAGACAAGCTGGAAAATTAATGAACCGTTTTCCAGAACATTGGTTCTGGAAAAGAAAACAACTTTTTTGTGAATAAGTGCATTTGAACCACAGCTTTCTGAATCCTTGGATTAATCTTTGTTCTCTCTTGCACATTGAATAAAGTTTTCTGCTTTGTGTTTGAGTCCTCTCTATTTACACCCCCGCTTTGCTACCTCTTCCCATGCCTGAGAGATACAGACACACTGATGTATGAGGGTCAGAGGAAAGATAATTGGAATTGATTAGAGATGATTGGAGATAGTTAGAGTTAGTTAATGCTGGTTGTGATGGATGGCACCGACAAGAAAGCATGGGAAAGGTGTTGTGGAGGCGAGAGTCGGCGAGAACAATAACAACGAAAATAGAGTCGCATTCATCACTGTTAACGACCTGTTGCCCCCGTCTTACCACCCCTGACTGCTTCTCATCCCACTTCCACTGCTTTTCAGATCTGTAATCTGCTCATCTATGGTTGTAATTAGTGTCTTTTCGCTGTGGGAGAGCTAGCGGAAGGAAGAACCAGGGCATGGAGGGAAAGAGAGACATAGGTGTGCAGACTTGGAGGAATGGGCAGCAGTTAGCCTGATAGCTGGCCCCAGGGAGTAGCATCTGTTTGCTGCTTAGGATGGAGGCTTGGGGGAGGAGGAGGGAAAGATGTACTTTGTGGTTTGTGATTGCTGTGTTGCTTCTTGGTTCCAAAAGCAAATACGGGCAACAAATTTCAGTTTATTTGAGGGGTTGCTGCTTTCATTTATGTTAAGCATAACGTCAGGCTATTAGCTGGGAGAGGATTTCCCTTGCACATCTCTCCCTGGAGGAATTGAAGGAGGAGCGGGAAGGGTGTGGGTGTACCTGCACTACAGGGGAGCTGAGGAAATCCTGGCAGAGGATTGCAGGTGGAGGCGTGTCTCATCCTTCTTTTAGACCTTTCATTTTTCACATTCAAGTTAATGCCTGGCAACAGGTTTCCCGATGTACACAAATCACAAACACACCCGCTGAAACAGGGGTCGAGATGCATAAAATATATGAGAGAGAGAGTAGAAAAAGTAGTAAAATGTAAATAACAATAATTAAATCCAAACACACACAGAATAACGCTGTAATTACATCTCTGCGCGCTAATGTACGGATGGTTTGCACGCACCGGGGATAACGCTATTTATATGACTTTGAGTATAGATTAAAGCTGCTTCGAAGTGTTGATGCAAAGCTGCTTCCTCTGTGTGTGTGTGTGTGTGTTGCAGAGATGCTGTGTTTGGTGTTTGTTGATCACTTGATGCTTAGGGAACGGTAGCCCAGTGTGAGAAGAAAGAACCACTCGGCAAAAGGGAGTTTAGAATAAATAATGTGAGCTATCATTAAGCCTAATCATCTCCCTGCCACAGAAGCTTATTGCAACTTGTTTTTGACTTTGTTGTCAGCGAGTAAGCAGATTTTCCCCATTTTTTACTGTTAGACTGATTGGTTTAAAAATTCGCTGCGGTAGACCAAGACTTTATGTGTCACAAAGCTGGAAAATTTGCTCTTTTGTGTGTGACAGCATGAAAAAAATATGTGCAAATGTGTTTTCTTCTTTAAATCCATAACTGCTGTTGAGTGTTTATTTATCATTGGATAAATGTGTGTGTTTATTCATTTTGGTGTGTGTTGGTGGTAAGCTGTAAAACCTTGTCATTTCCTGCTCTTTGTCTCTGCTGATGAATGACCTTCCTCGGCATGCTAGGTCTTTCTTGTGTTTTTGCAACCCCCCCCCACCCAAGAGGATTGTTTGGGGCCCTACTTGACAGCCATTGCCATGACAACCCATCCCAATCAGAGGGTGTCTGTGCCATCAGTATCAGACATCCTGATTTCTTGACTGTGATTTGTCTGGCACTAAGTACAGGGTTGTGAAGAAAGTATTTTCCTCTTACAGGTTAGTTCTGATCTTGCTTTTCGGTCAAACTTCAATGTTTCATATCGTCACATTTTTATTATTAGACAAAGATAGCATAAGGAAATACAAAATTCAGATTTGAAACAATGGCTTGATCTATTAATGAAAATAAATCTGGCTTTAAAAGTAGAAGTGCCTCCCTTGTTCAATTGTTATTTAAATGTGATTAACCACATTGTTTTCATCTATTTTCTCAAATTACATCCAAGCCTGATTACTGAAGGAAGAAATCACTTCAATCAAATCGGTTCTACAACATGAAGACGGTTTAAAAGCATGCTATGAGCTACAGAAATTCAAGAACTGATGAGAAACAAAGTCTTTGCCATCTATCAGTTAAGACAGGTTTACAAAATCAGTTCCAAAGCTTTATGACTCCTGTCCACCTCAGTGAGAGCCATAAGACTGATAAACCCTGGAACAATGATGAACCTTGCTATTAGAGGTCGGTCTACCAAATTTACTCCAAAAGCATATCGACAACTCAAGCATTGCGGGCCTCACTTGCCTGAATTAAGGTAAGAATGAGACTGGGCACAAATGCTGTTCATGGGGGAGTTTTAAGGCTCAAAGTAATGCTGACCAAAGAGAAGTCAAAGGTTCATCCAGGGAAAATATTCTGTGATGTCTTAAGGCAGAATCTCTCACCATCAGTTTGTGACTTTAAACTAAATCTTACTGAGTTATGTTGAAGATTCTCAAGTGACCTAATCAAAGTCTGGACTCAAATATCCTTGACCTTAATGAGACAATTACTCTCTAACATCTTCCAGTACATCTGAAACAAAACAACTCTCCTCCTCAGTGACTGAATAGATTAATTGCCAGTTACTGCAGTAACCTGATGGCATATGCAACCACTGAGGACAGGATTACCAGAGTTTAGGTTTAGGGTTCAATTACTTTTTCACATAGGGCCTTGGTTTGTTTGTATAGGTGGTTTCCCTTAAAAAGATTTAAATGTGATAAATCAGAAAGAGAAGTCTTCTGTAGGTTCTTTATCCATATAATTCATCTATTTATATTTAAAATGCAGTGGTCCTTCTGTAATGATGCAAAGACAACCAATTTGACATCCAATTCCATGTGAACCACTTGAGTCAAAGTATATTTACCTTCTTTAGCAGAACTTAAAATATTGAGGTTAGTGGATGGGTTTGGCATAGCAGCTAACCAGAAAAATACCTGGCAAATCCTTGCCCCGTGCCCCCCTGTCCTTGTCAGCTGGTAAAAGTGGCTTTTATGGCTTGTCACTGTTTTCTTTACGAGTTGGATCCTGTGTGAGAGAGAAACGCAGACCAAACCATGTGAGGAGAGCGGAAGCCAAAAGGGGGTAATTTAAAAACCACTCTGCCATCTGAAATATTCACAACCGCAGCACAATGGGAGTGGGAAAGAAAGAAAAAGAGAAAGAAGCCAAAAGAGTGGCGGATGAACAAAGTTAGACAAGATAAAGAGAGATATTTGGAGGTGGAAAAGAGAGGAGCAAAGGCGTCGTAAAAGCAGAGAGGAAACAGCAGTGTTTATATTTCCTAATGATTTTGTGTCCTTCCTGATGAATAATGGAACAGAAGGATCAGTTAAATATTCACACTAAAGCGCTGGGACGTCAGTGGTCTGTGTGGATGTCCAGTGTCTGGAACATGCTGCTCTACATACACACTCCAAAGCGGACGCTCTAAATATTCATAAAAGCAGCACACACACATACAAATGCTATTGCGATGACCGTCTCAATCATAGACAGCACATTTGAGCATGTGCGCGTGAACATCATCACACTGGGGATCCATCTGGTCATTATGAATTGATAAAACATGAATAAGACATCACAGTGTGGTCTAGATCCGTCATAAGTATACATACACAGGGAATTCACTTTCAGAGCTGCCGGATAAGGCCTCCTCCTCCTCCTCTTCCTGCTCCTCGTCTTCCTCCTCTCTGTGTGGCTGCCGACAGTTTGCTTCCATGACAGCCGGCTCCAGATTGGAACTGACACAAACGGGAGGAAAGGCTACCCTTGTGTCTTCACATGCAAACGCAAGCACAGCCACATACGCTTTATTCCTTGACATCTCAAAGCAGGAGTTTGAGGAATGCTGCAGTCTGGCTCTTCAAATGTATGTATGAATGAACATATACATGTCAAAAACATGCAGTGCCTTTCTTAATATCCATCTGTAGCAACCCTAAAGGTGTTTTTCAATGCATCATTTAATAATGGAGAGAGTGCAGCACAACCTAACAAGCCCTGGTTGTCCACTTAAACTGACAGATTGGGCAATATTCAGTGGAGCAGCCAAGAGGATGGTTACTTTGGAGAAACTGCAGAGATCCACAACTAGGGAGCGAATCTGTCAACAGGGCAACTCTTAGTCATGAACTCAAGACCGGAGCAAAAAGTTCAGCTTCCAGAAGGACAATGACCCTAAATATACAGCCATGATTTTTTTATGTGTTCTCCATTGAAAATCTCTATGCAATCTGGTTGAGCTCAAGGTATTTTTCAAAGAAAAATAGGCAATAATTTTAGTCTCTAGAGAAATAAAGCTCATGGAGGCATATCCCAAAAGGTTTGCAGATGATGTGGCGGGATGAACACAAATTCATGCACACCATTTAGGATAAGGGGTCTCCAACTCTAGACCTCGAGAACCACTGTCCTGCAGTTTTTAGATGCATCCTGGCTGCAACACACCTGAATCAAATGAATGGCTCATTGCCGTGCCTTTGCCAAAGATGAAGGCACGCTGAATATGTAGAAAATCATTCCATTCAGCTGAATTGGAGCAGGAACGTGTCTAAAAGTTTTAAGGTAATAGCTCTCAAGGACTGGAGTTAGAAACCCTTGATTTAGATCATTAGAAAAAAATAGTCCAATTTATCATTTTCCTTCCACTTTACACTTATTCACTATTTTGTGTTAGTCTGTCACATAAAACCTATTGGAATACATTGGGTTTGTGGTTGTAATATGAAAAAGTTCAAAAGGTATGAATATTTTTGTGAGGCATTTTCGATGACTGCAATTAAAAAGTATTAGGTGGAAATATGGCAACTTGATTCCAAATCCCACATGATGTAACATAGGTGTATCAGAATGTTTTCTCTCACCTTGAACCATTTTAAAGCTGCAGTTTTGGTCAGCTTTATCTGCTCTGGTTCATCACGTTGAAGGGACGTGTGTGAGGTGCTTAGCAGAAAGAATACTGTAATCTCTTGTCAAGAGCTGTTAAACTCTGGACTTTAGGTTCTGGAGCTCAGAACTGGAAGTAAAACAAGCAGACCCAAGCACAGGCCCTCATCTCATGGGTGGGAAGGAGAAGGGGGGGCTTAGAAAATCCTTCAACATCCTAAACAGCAGGAAGACACACAGAACTACGCACAG
Source organism: Alfaro cultratus (assembly GCA_903066825.1). Classification (NCBI taxonomy): domain Eukaryota; kingdom Metazoa; phylum Chordata; class Actinopteri; order Cyprinodontiformes; family Poeciliidae; genus Alfaro; species Alfaro cultratus. The sequence continues at coordinate 64,526 of CAEFZX010028482.1, forward strand.
TCCAAACCCCCCACATGTACAGTGACTGGTCAAGCCCAACCCTGCGGCCACAGGCTCTGCGTCTGATAGAGATTTACAAAAAACAAACTACATGGCAAATTATGCCTTACCTACTCACACAATTGTTAGTGTGTATGCGTGCACACACTCATGCATACACATGTGCAAACAGATACCACTGCAAAAAATACCTTTCCCCCTCCTAATGATTTACTGCTGTAACAGCCAGGGCTCTGTGGGGCTCAGACTGTTTACCGTTTCTTAGCAGGCGGAAGGCGGGCACAGAAAGATTTGGGAGTTGAAATAGTTCAAAAAGCGTCCTTTATTTCCTGAATGAAATCTGATCCTATTACTTGGGAAAAGTGTGGTGTAATGGATGGAAAGAGATTTTGGGATTTTTAGTTGTGTGTGTGTATATGTAATTACAGGCTTTGAATGCATCCCTTTATCCTCTGGAAGGAGAAACCTGGGTGAACTCCTTCCTCTTCCCTGTGGCTACATTTCTGTGTGTTTGTGCATATGTGTGTCTCCTCGCTGTCTGTGGCTGAGCAGATCCATTCTTAGTGTTTTTATACTCAGCACACCTCTAGGCCTTTTGTTCTTGAGACTCCCCAGGCTACAGAGCTGCTTCCACATAAAAATACAGTTTAATATGCCTCGAGGTTAATTCTGTTAAAACTGTGCAAGTAAGGTGGGAAAAAATGCAACAGGTTTCATCAGTGAGCTTTGATCTATTTGTTATCAATATGTCATGAATACTATAATGATTGTATTATATTTCATGTCGAAATGACTGCTGTGAAATTGTTTAATATTCGCTGCAGTGAAGCAAAAAAAAAAAAAATCTTTATTCAATTGAAAAAGAAACAAAACTAAATGTAACTTTTTTTTCTTGTTGAATGAATTAATTCATAGATAGTGTATAGCTTTATATTAGCTATACACAAATATAAAGCTAGATTAAAAGCAATTTACAAAACTATGATTTTTTTATTGTTTACATTGTGGTGATAAGTAGTTTTATTAAACTAAAATAAATGTCTCAAGAAATGTTAATGTAACTTAGATATTTAAAATGTTCTCAATCCAAGGAAATTTGGAAATGCCTCAATTACAATCAAGTAGTTTGACTACAACACAAGAGCCTATTGCAAAACACTTCAAGGTGTGGGGTTAAGATACTTTTTTCTGTCCGGATGTCCTCAAGGGTGGATCTCTTGCATGTATTAGTTGTGTCCCTGATTCAACACAGCTCAATCAGATGGCTGAATTTTATCTCAGCACATTGCCAAACTCTGCAGAGGAGCCATTCATTTGATCCATATGTGTTGTACCAATGAAACATTTAAAACATACAAGAAACTTGAATTTGGAGACTGACATTGGATACTACCATTGTAATGCTTTTACAAATCACAAGCAGTGTTTCAAGTAAACTGTGTTATTGTTGAATATCTTAGTACAGGTTTCTGTTGGTACTGCTTATCTGTTTCAAAGACTGTTTAAAAAAAAAAAAGAGTAAATATTTTCAGTTATGGTAACTGAAAACAGTTTTTTGTAGTAAGTATAAAACATTTCACTCCTGGCCTTAAATGTTCATATTTTGCAGTTTGTATGCTAGTCTAGTACTAATCTGGTTCTAAAGTCAAAAAATATACAGATTAATGTGTTTAAAAACATCCCAATTTTTTTTTAATTCTTTTAAAGAATATTTTTTAGTGTACACTAAGATGTTTCTGGTTTGGTTAGTCACTGTATTTCAGATTTTATTTTAGACTAGAATACATCAATAAGAGTCTACACTCATTAAAACGGTAAAATAGTCTTTTATTATACCACTGATAGCGAATGATGCTAAGTTTAGCAGCAAATAGATGTGAAAAGGAAAATTTCCTGTCTTGCACGAGAAACATAGATTTGTAAGGAATGAAAAAGATACTTTCATGTCCAGGATTCAGAAAACATGTTACATTCACTTTATTTGATGAATCAGGTTCTGACAGAAATCAGATATCATTTTGTGGAACAGACAGATATATTGTAGCATTTTTAATATTATATGATGTTGTCATTTTCCTTAAAATATCTGTTGTAATATTTATCTCTAATAATTCCTTGAAATGCTGGATCTCAGTAGAGCCTTTTGTCACAATCCTCTGTACAATGCTCCCTTTCCTCAGCTGTTTTCCTTTCACAAACCAGAAGATGATTGCAATCTTTGGTGAACTGCTGATATTGCAACAGAAAGGCATATGGGGTTGTAGAGGATCAGTGAACTAACCAAACACTCCATTCCGGTGCAAATACCACATATGCTCCTAGTATCACTTAATTCATGCAACACTCTCCTTCTGCTATCATTGTATGTGATCTATGTCTCATTACCTCAAGAGTCTATGTGAGAATTTGTTGTGAAGATGTGGCTTTCAGTGAGCAACAATGTGTTGCTCTGTGCAGGGGAGCATATTTCCTTCCTTGCTTTGTTTAGTTTAAGACAGACTCGCTGGGGGATAGAATTGATTTCTCCAGCCTGCTGTTTGACTGGATTGTACATGCACACACCTGCCCCACCCGAACACATCTTCCTAAACCCTGGGTTACAGTCTGAGATGATACCAAAGGTATGTGTGTGTTTACTTGTCACACCAATTCAACACCTCAAAGGGAACAAAGATTAGTGAAGCTCTGAGTATTGATTGACAAGGAGGAAGGCACAGCATGAAAGATAAAAGGATGAAGGAACCAAGCAGTGAAAGAGAAATGAAGGTGGCACCAGAGAGGAATACAAAGCATCTTTTGTGGTTTCTCACCTTTGGGAAATTTTCCTCTATTTTGGACTGATGGCTTAAATCCACTTTTGCGAGTCAGTCCAGGAAATGTGCAGGCAATGTAGGTAATAGTGTGTGGAAAGATTAAGTGGGGTTGGCAAAAAGTAAAATGGACAGAGGATAGAGACTGGCCCCATTTTAGACTTTTAAATGATCTCAATATCTTCTCATCTCTGTGGCTGTACTGGCAGACAGAAAGGCAAAGGGAGTCAGGGGCACCTGCAGGAGAGCATTAGCCAAAAACCCCATTATTACTTCAAAGCTGGTCTCTGCTGGAGGAGACCTGGGTGACACTGGGGCCCAGCAGAGGATGAAACACAGTTTGTAGATGGAAGCAAACCTCTTCTGTCTGTTAGATTTTCCAATTTTTATTCTATTCTCTCTGTGGCCTCTGTGATTGTCCCTCACGCCTCCCCTCCCCCATCTACCTTGTTCTACCTTCCTTATCTATTTCCTTTTGACATTTCCTCCATCTATATTTTTAACATCTGGCTGTATGAGGTCTCCTTCCTCTTCCTAACTTAGTTTGTCCTGCTTCTATAGTATATACTGTAAAAGAAAATACCCAGGGAATGGAGACCTGATGAGCCCCAGGCTGTCATACTGAGCTTGCAGACCCTTTCATATGGTGATGTAAATGGAGATAGCTGGAGGGTCTTCTCTGGTCTGTGGTAGCAGAATTAGATATTGTCCTTCACATGATTGTGACTCATAGACTAGAGCTGGGGATGCAAATGGTTCCCATGAAGTCCAGACAGTGTGAAAACCAGACAAAGGGCCATACCTTTCAGAATGTAACTTATAGCATTCCTCTGTCTAATACATTATACCAGAGACCTTTACTGATATTTGCAGACTGCAAAGGGTCAGATACTTTAAACGGGAAACAGCACAGGCCAGAAATACATAAGAGCCACACAAACTCATCTGAATTTTTTTCCATAGCTACCTCGTGGCTTGCTCCCAGACAGTGCCAATACTTTATATATTTCCCATCTGAATAAGTTGAAAGGGAAGATAGTGTGGTCGAAGGATGTTTGAACAATGCCTGAAACTCTTTGATTTGACTTCACCAAGAAGGAACATTATCGCTCCTTAAATCTGTCTTGCTCAGCCCCTAAAATCTTTCCAACCATCTCTCTATGTGTGTGTGTGTGTGTGTGTGTGTGTGTGTGTGTGAGAGAGAGAGAGAGAGAGAGAGAGAGAGAGAGGGTGACTCTATAAGCTACGCCACAGATCATTGTTACTCTCTCCCTCTGACACCTTCATTAGACCCACAGACAGAAATTATGTTGTGTAGCTTAGGGCAAATTTCTGTTACTAATGACATGGCTGTTTTGTTACTGTGTTTTCAAGTTATTCATGTTGTTTGTTTTGAATGTATACAATGTCATGAAATAAAATTTGTCAGTGTGGAAATGATAGCAGAATTGTTCATTTTGTTGCAAAATAATATAACAGTTGTACTTGTCAATGGATGATGGTTTGAAATGTGCGTAGCTTTTTTTCTAGCTCTTTTCATCTCATATTGTCCAGGTCTCCTTCATCACACTTAACCTAAGTAAAAGTAATAAAAGCCTTTTGTAAAACATTTAACTACCGATTACTTTGTTGTTATGTAAGATAAGAAAAAAATTGAGTCGGAAATCCTAGCTCAAGGATTTCTTGTCGTTTAAGTTGTTTGAGTCTTCAGCTTCAGCTCCGTATAACTCAGTTTCACTTCATAAAACTGTTCATAAGACAGAGAAGCACTTTCAAACCTTATCAAAAGTTTTAAAAGGTCAGTGACTGGCTATTCTCTCTTCTTTTCCTCCCCTTCTCATCACTCAGTATATTTTAATTAAAGCATCTTTATTAATTTTTATAAATGCTACTAAGCTGACGTAATTTAGCAATAAAATAGAACCATGACAGGTTTTACTCATCCAAACGAGGGCTGAGGTATAAGGTGGTTGAACATTAATGTCAGAGGTAGTCATGCGCATAACTTTATCAGTGTAATTTAATCTCTATTTATAATACAGGTCCTAACAGTTTCTATGGAGACTGAAAATGCAGAGTTATGCTGAGGGGTGCTCCTCTCATAACGCACCCTCATTCACCTTCCTACCTGTGTTTCTACATATAGAAAGTTGATAGATGGTCACAGATTTGTTCTAATGTCATTCATGAGCTGTCAAGCAGAGATCTGCTAAGAGAGAAAAAGTCAACATCTTAAGATGCCTGTGTCAGCAATGAAATCAGTAAAACATCTGCTTGGTTTTATTGAAAGTAATTTCTCCATCCAGACATCAGTATGTCCAGAAGTTTACTTTTTCTTTCACAGTTCTTCCCTTTAACCTGGCCTGCAGGAAGAAACAAACGTGGAAACTAGACTTCGTTTTCCTTCTCTCTGTACGATTTTAAAAGTGAAGTGAGCCGATTGGAGCAGAGCTGAACGTAGACGTCCTGCCGGGTTAGAGAAGCACTGCCTTGTTTCCCAGGCAGGCACCTTCTTTGTGACATGGTTAAAGATGTGTCCTAACACCATTCCCATCACCCTCCATCGCCTCCTCTCTCCAACTTGGCTTCCATCTCTCCATCACTCTCTCCATACCCTGGAGAATAGCCTGCTCTTTGCTCAACCCATTCCGTCTCCTCGGAGCTCATTGTTCCCTTGGTTGCTAGGTGATGGCTGGGGGCCTCATTTGATGGGGTGGGGGGGCGTATTTGGTACAGGGTCAGGGCTGACAGAGGTGATGTGAAGGTGGGTGTGTAGATCTGTGTGTGACAGCGCACAAGCTGGCGTGTATATGTGTGTGTGGGTGCATTTATATGTGTTTGGTTAAGGGTCAGGCGTGACAGAGCCGGTACAATAGTGTGGGGTGTGACCAACCCCTCCTTCACTATTTATTAGCCCATTCAATCACCCACTCCCCTGCTCCAAGCCAAGCCGGGCTGGGCCAGGAGGCAGCGGAGGCTGTCAGTCAACAGCAAGGGGGAGGGGCACGGAGGAGCTCTAAGAAAACATAATTAATGTGAAACACAAGAGCTGCTGTAAAGCTCTGTAGAGGAAATTAAGGAAACAAACACCCAACACCACCACAGTTAAACAATACTGAATAGAGCACTGTCTCTCACATGTCTCTACTGTTACAGCCACTCATACCTGCTCTGTCTTTCATTTCTCGCTCTTTCTCTGTATTTTTCTTTCACCTCAATGATGTTTCTCTTTGGTCTGCACAACGCAGAGGGAAAGGGGCTCTCGGAGAGGCCTGGAGTGGCTTTCCAAACCTCCACTAAACACACCCTGACACACATGGACAAATCAATGGTGTTACTGAAAAAAAAAAAAAAACAAAACATTGAAGCACTCATCAAGAGAGTAAGAGTGGTGAAATGAGTAAAATGGAGAGGAATGGCCCATTCTATCCTCTATTCTTCTGCTTTACAGCATTCATATTGTAGCGGATGTGACCTTGGTGTTGGCTGTGCATTCCTGCATTTACTCACTCATCCTTTGATCCTTTAGCCACAAAAGGCAAAACCATCAAGTGGTATTTTACCCCTTAAATTAGGCTTCATTAAGGATGACTTACTGTCAGTGCAATGTGTCTGTGAGTCATCAGTGTTTTAATTTGCTTTTTCGGTTTTATAGGTGACTGTTATTTCCTCTTCCTGTCCCACTCCTTTAATCGCCTGTTTTGCCTTGAAGTATACGTCTTTGCACAAAATGTGAATACAAACAAATTGCACCCCCCATGTAGATTCTGCAATGCACTGCAGAAAAGCTCTGCAGTCACCATGTGCTGGTGGAAAAAAAAAAAAAACTATTCCCCTGGGAATTTGTTTTTTTCCTCCTGCAGCTTTTGCATGTGTGTGTTCCAAACGCGGCCATGGAGCTAAAGTCGTCACAAATTGCTTGCTAAATCACTGCCTTGTGTGCTGAACTCTCAGAATGAGTCAGAAGGAATGCAATGTCCTCACCTGTGCTGTAACCGATAGCAGATACGAAGCGGATCTAACATGTTTCTGCAGAAGGAGGAAAAAAATAATGACTGGCACTTTGGATGGCATACCTGTGCTGGGAGGCAGGGTGTGTCTGACCTTTCAGGGTTCAGCACTCTTACAAAACCACAAGGGCAATGCAGTAGAAAAGAACTTTGCATAGTTTCCGTTTTCAGAAGAATCCTTAATAAGCCATTTAATAATCAAGCAAGCACATTCATATTCATATTCACTGAAATTGTCAAAGGTGCTTATTGAATGCAGCCAAAGCATTGATGCAGTGGGTCGACTGAATCAAGCTGTTGATGTGGTGTTGACCCTGGTCCGGAGCACGCATTGCTGTCAGCGAGGCTTTGTTGCTCTTGCAATAACCTTTCTTTGTGCCTATGTTTGGACTAGTAACCTTGCTTAGAGTTTCTGTGTGTATCAGGGTGCAGTGTGACTCCCTTTCTCCATAAATCACTGTCAAATTCTAGCAGTACCAAACAAAGCCCTCGCCTGAAGCTTAGATAATGGGGTTGTTGGTGTGCGTTAGCATGCGTGTATTAATGTGTGTCAAGCATAATGTCCTTCATTTACCAATCAGTGCCTCGTGGAGTTTATGAAAATTCATTGAGTGTGAGATGAGCTTCCCCCACCCCTTCAGATGAATATTGCACGAAACACAGCTTTAGGTGACAAAACACTCCATTGATTTTTAGGGAAGGAAGTAAGGACAGAGGGGGTGCAAAGGGAATGAGGTTGATCGCTGGAGCGTGATGGAATAAACTGCAGAATTTCTGTCACCGCATGTGTTTGTGTCTGCGCGTGTGAGTCTCGCACACAGGGGTGTAATAAATAAATGATGTTTGAAATGAGAGCAGCTCTCTCTAGACCATCTCCACTTCATGAGAAGTGCTTGTTTACAACTCCACACACACGTGTGCGCTGCATCGACAGCGTCTGAAGTTGAAAAACTGAACTAAACTGAATGCGCTCCTTTCCAGGAACTCCTCTGTTTGAATGTGACCGTCTCCCCTCCCTTACAGACCTTCTTACACTCCCTCCACACCGATGGCGACGGCTTGGAAAGCATGGCAGAGCAGGCCAAAGCAAACACTCTCACACATGCATATAAACACCTGCCTTGTGAGAGAAGCTGGAGAGCATTAGTGAGCTCCACAGAGCAAACACGCCGATAAAGGTGGGATTTGGGAGAATTCTAATGGGAGGAAGCAGCAGGAGATTTAGCCCCGGTATCTTTCGCAGGCCCAGACACGACAGCAGCCCCCTCGTTTTGTGGCCAAACAGTGCATGGCGCTGACTCACAGATTCCATGTTTGCACTGTGGACCTTCCCAACATATCATTACTTGTCTCAGGAAAGTCGATTGTTTCTTCAAGTGGTGGCTGTGTCGCATCAGAATGAAGAACTTTAACATTTTTTTTTACTGATAAATAAAACCACATTAGCTGTCACACAGAGGTTTCCCACAGTTTTGTTGCTTTGGGAAGATTTTCACAAATCCTATTTCTAAGCAACAAAAGCAAAGGTCAAAATGGAAGAAGGAAGAATAACAGACAAGGAACCAGAGGGAGAGAGACGGGGTGGTGGTAGGGGATACGACTCTGAAATGCTGCAGTGGTTTTAATTACAGGCAGAGGAATAGGCTTTTTAAATATTTAGAGTTCAGATGATCTCTCTGGCTGCAGATGTTTGTGTGTGTATGCGTGCATCAATGTGTCACGTTGATGCGTGGGAGGATTAAATGTATACATAGAATTATCTATAAATTAATATTATGTAAATATGCAGAATGTGTGGGCAAGGATCAATATTGCAGGATGCAATATTATTTCACTAAATTTTGGTTAGCTTGTGAAAAAAATATGATAACGACAGCAAAACTCGCATGTTTGACATTAATGGATCATAGTTTATATTTTGTGGTTTCTGAAATGTCTGGATAAAGACAATGACCTTAAATGGCCCAGAGAGTCTTGACCTTGCAGTTTAGTCAGTATTCTGATATGAGTTGGATATACAATGGATACTTGGATACTTCCTTATTTATTGATAGGTTTTTCAGATATCTGATCTTATTTAGAACTTGTTTAAACAATTTTAATTGGGCTCCTAATATTGCATGAAGACTCATGTACTCTTTCATAAATCAAAAGTACTCTATTTCAATGTAATTCAACTTCTTTTCTCCAATGTAAGACTTTAGTAACCAACAATATGAGTAGTAGTAATTTCAGTGCCTTCAAAAGTATTGTAACCATCATTTGCATTCACATTCATTTCAACTCTACCCAGCTTCCCTGTCCCTGCTGAAAAAAATGTATTCCCACAACGTCTTTAGTGTGGTGAGCTCTGTTACTTTTGTCACTCAGTGTTTTCATGTTGGGTCAAAAAATTCTCTTTAGGTCTCATCTGAGCAAAGCACTTTCCTCCACATGTTTGTTGTGACTGCATGACTTGGTGCAAATTGCAAAAGGGATTATTATCGACTCCAATAGTTGTCCTGTCAACAGATTTTGAACATAAGCTTAGGATTTCTGCTGCTTCTCCAGAGTTACGATGGGTTTTGTCTAGTCAGTTTCGGTGGACAGCCATGTCTTAGAAGGTTTGCAGTTGGGCCACACTTTTTACATTTTGGATGGCTTTAGCAGAGCTTTGTGAGATGTTCAAGGCATGTGGCCAAAAATGGTCCAAACAGATTGACCCTTTCTACAGTGGCCAGAAAAAAAAATGAAGCTAATTTCAACAATAGATGTGCGGCAGTTGGAGATAAAACCAGTTAAAAATGTCAAAGGTAATATCCTTGAAACAGCAGACAGGAAACTTCACATCCAAATGACATCGATCATGTTCTAAAAACCATCCTGACATACTTTCATGAATCTACCTATACACTATTTGTCTTGGTGACATTAAAGTACACTACATCCAGAGGCCCGGATGTTTTATTTAATAAACTGTGGCATACAGGATGTAGAGAGATGTGACTGCTGTCTCAGAGCACTAAGCCACAGGAAGCCGGCATATGCATGGTGTTAGGTAGAGCCACATCTTTCCTGCTTTTCTTTTTAAGTAGGTGCCATCATGAGTGAAGGTTCTGTCCGTCGCAGCAATATGTGTTTATTCAGGAGAAGCCAAGGCCCGTTCAGATGTGGAACATAAATGGGCTGTAATTTCAAGGCAGTCTGGTATTCAGCAGGCTCACATTGATCTGTCATTGACAAAGTTAATGAGCGTGGACATGAGGCAAGGTGTTTCACCACAAAGACATCAAAGTACTGCTGTAAAGACTGGCCTGCTGTGAGACTGGCCTTTAGGCAGACACCCAGGCTGCCCCAACCCCGGACACCCCATGAGACGAGAGGGCCGTGGGGAGGACACGGAGGATTTAAAGAGGATCATGGCACCATATGGAAGAAATCTGAACGTCTCCATCCTTTGCTCATTGTCTCTTCTTTCTCTCCTTTGTGCAAGCGGACTTTTCCCGTTCAAGTCAGTTTAAAGGAGGTTTCACCTCATGAACCTTTGAGTGGTAAACCAGATTCTCACATGTGATACTTTCTGCCAATGCTCACCACTTGCTGCTTGGAAACCTGTCAACTGCACTCACATACTCACGGATTTAAGCACAAAAGTCTGGCTACTAGGTAACCATCTGGCTATCTCCCTTTTTGTTCCTATCTGTCAACAGCAAGCAAAGGGGAAAAAGCTAAATCTAAGAGCAAATATTAGCAAACAGAGACAAAAGCATTCCCAAAAAACGTTTTCACTCTCATTTGCTCATCTTTAAAAGTTCTTCTCTTCCCCACCTCCTTTGTATACACAGTGGCTCCTTCTCCTGCCTTCATTTCCTGCTAAGGTCTCCTTTTTCAGCTTGAAACAACAAATCCCTGCTGTTATTGACGCTTTCAAATCTTCTCTAACTCGTTAAGACATTGGACTAATTTGAATTTTAGCGAGTATTTGGAAGATTTCCTTAGCTTCCATTTAATAACTGGATAGAAAAACAACTGATGAAGAGATAAAACCAAACACACACACACGCACCCCCACACACCTATGTGTGTGTGTATATATATATATATACAGTATATATATATAAGAAAATTGAAAGCGCCATGACTTGAGAGAAAGTCACAGTCATGTTCATTCACTAAATACACATTTTTAATGTGAGATCTGGAACTTATTGCATTAACCTACAACCTGTCTGTTTTTGGCTCACATCTTGTCTTTCTTTTTCAAAAAATACGTTTAACTGCAGAGCTGTGTAATACTGACAGGTCTTTCTCTTACTGTGTGAATTGTTAATAAACGAAAAGTAGCCTTAATTTCCTTTGAAATCAAGGTAAATAAAATTATGATTTCACAACCCAACATATAAAAGTTCTCCCACATAACATGACTCTAAAAGAGAACAAAGTTGAATATCATGTGATGTAGAGCAACAGCTACTTTATGCAGAAAAAAATAGAAAGTTATAATCCGTCTTGTTCAGGAGTAAATGAGAAACCCAATTAGTCTTTCCGGTTGGGGTTTTTGTCTGACACCTCCGTCTCTAAACCTGGATAATTTTACTCCCGGTGTTTATTTGTAAATAGATTTTTGTAGATTTTTACTGTTAAAGAAAGAAGCAGTTTTGTAACTTTGTTGCTTAAAATAAAATAAATCTTTTTTCAAAAGCATTATTTCATTTTAATTTTAAAGCTTTTACTGTTAGATTTACCTTTTCAATTGAAAGTTTACACAATTAGTGACTTCAATTGGTCACAGAATCTCTGATCAGTGCAGTCTAAAGTACTTTTCTAGTAGAGGCAAATGCCATACTCCATTACCATTTCGCCCGCTATTTTGATTATGGCTTGTGTGCTAATAAACAATTTATGTTCTGAAAATAAAACAGCTTGAATACTCAATCCAGTATTCAAAGCTAAACTGAAAGTATAGCTGAAATAAAACCAATCAGTCATTAAAGTTATATAGCCTCTAGCTTCTTATTAGTCGTATTTGCGTGCTCCGTCCCTCCCTTGCCTCTGGGGGTTCAGATGTCACCCTCATCCTTGTCAGAGCAGCCTAATGGATTGGTCACGCTCACGGCTCTCCCAGCCTGACTCATAGAGCTGGGGTGAAAGGTCAGTGCTGGCGTGAGACAGAAACTGCCTGATGAGGACGTCTGGCTGCCTATTCCCAGCCATTTGTCTGACTGCACTGCAGCATAACTTCTGCGTGTATTATTTTCTCAGTAAACACCTTTGTACCAATAAAATGGATCACTGGATGATTGGTTTTCTCTGACCGGCAGAATGTTGCAAAAAAAAAAAAAATGTTGAGCTACAGGATGAAGCATTGTCAGGTGAGCATACAAATGTTACTTGCGTGTACACAGTCGTTGTTTCTGGCAAATCCATCATAGCCTCTTGGGGCTTCCTGCTCTTTCCTGAGGTCAGAGTTGAAAATTGTAGGGAAGACGCCTACATACACATAGAATATGTGTGTACAACCTCTGTGTTGATTAGCTCTAAACCAGTGGGGTGATATATTTCCATTACAAGAAACAGAAACCAAATGTATGTCTGGCAACAGGGCAAGTCAACACGTACGTTGATGTATGGTTTGAAGTTCTGAGGGTCAGCAGCTCTTTTTCTCCCAAAAAGTTGACAGTCTTTCTTGTGGTTTTTCTATAGTTTGAGAAGTGCTTTTCCAGATCTCTTTTTTTCCTGCCACAGATATAGAAGACTAACAGCAGGCGTCACTGATGCAGAGCACATTTCCATTCGACTGCTGCAAATTTCTTTTGTTTCCTTCTTTGACCTGAGTGATTTTATATTGCTTATTGCTTCCTGTCTGCATCTTTATTATCCTTTATTTCTCCTGCATGCTTCCTCTGCTTCCTTTTTTTACTCCACCTCCTCTCTATGACTTATTTTGTCCCTTTTTTTGGGTGATGAGTTTTAATTTCATGCCCCCTGCTTTGGCAGTTGCTCCTTTAGTGAGTGCCAGGCTCGCTTTGTGACACACACTCTGACAGTCTCCCCGACACACACCAAACACACAATAGCCTTCATGTTCCAGGCCCTGGGCTACACATCAGCATCCATGCAGAACTTATAGCAATGAAGTTGCTTGCAGGAATGCACAAAGGCACATGCTATCAAACAAGATTACACAAGCAGGAACAGACACATGCTGGTTTAGCTTGATTTAGTGTTTACATGGGACACAAAGTTACTTTATTTCCTTTCTTCAAAGATCTGTCTTCGTTTTAGCCGTCAATCTAAAGGTATTGGTCGCATCTGGACAGCGACCAATGCCACTGTGCTGGCATGCACCCATCATTAGCAAATGATCCCCAGCCCTGGGGGTAATAAAACTTTATGCTAATGTATGTGAATAATGATGGATGTGCTACAAACTGGATTGTTTTGGACTCTGCCAGAAAAGGAAAGAAACATGTCTTTCATTCAAGGTTTTTTTTTTTTTTGGTGAGTGGGTGTGTATTGGACCACTGTGGGGCCAGATTCATGCCTACGGCTGCACCTCTGCAAGGGTTCATTAATCCTGAAAGCGTAGTCTGGCCTCATCTCTGGAGCATTGCAGATCACATCTGCTGCTGCAGGCTGGTCACTCATTAATGGATACACCTCAAGGCCGTATGCTATGCTTCAAAATTACTTTAAGAAGTGCCAGAGACTAAAACACAATGGATAATGTATTGAAGAAACTGTTAAAGGTTGTGTATAGCACTTTGGTCCTGTCTGTAAAGTGCTTCATAAATAAAGTTAGTATGGTATGGTATGGTATAGTAGTCTAGAGAGAAAGTTGAACATGGTTGTTGAAGTATAAATTCCAAGGTTTGTGGTGCCAGACAAATTCAAAGAAATTTTTTTTTTATTTTCCCCCCACTGGGGGCTTTTTGCGGGCTCTAGTGTCCCTTTTTTGTGATAGTAGGCTGACAGGAAGGGGGGAAGGAGAGGGGAGAAGACATGCAGTGAATGTCATCGGGTCTTGGCGTTGAACCCGCGACGGCCGCATCGAGGACTGAAGGCCTCCAAATGTGGGTCGCGCTAACCCCTACACCACCACGGCACGCCCAAAGAAGAATTTTTTAAAAACCAAAACTGAGAATTTTACAGAAACTTAATCTTGTTTTTTTTTCTTTCAGAAACAGCTACAACAACCTCAGTGTTGCTAGTTTCTTATGAAACAGTCTTTATCAGTTGATTGCAAAAGCTGTCGCCATTATCATGTTGTTGGTTGTTGTACATTTTCTGACACTACCAGCAGAAACCCTTTCTGTGTGTTTTACTGAGTGGTGGTTGCTCAGTCTCCATCACTCAATCCCTTGTCCACGCTGTATGTGGGCTGTCAGTGTGGGAGGATGAGGGTATTCAGCAGCAGTGTAGAGAACAGGGTAAACATCCCAAACAGGCACTGATGTCCATTGTTAAGCACTTTTTCTCAGGGCGAATCCCACCCACTACAACACAGCTGGGACCATCTTTATTGTCCTTTGCCAGTCTCAGCCATCCTCTCACAAACAAAGCATGTGAATCTGTATAAAAAAAAAACAACAACACCGTCCCCCCAAATAGACACAGATGCACACACACATAAGCATATTGCATCTTTCTGTCTTCACAAACATTCTGAATTGACTTCCCTTCATTTTTCATTCATTTAGATAGTCTACCCCTGTCCCTAACTCTACATCTAACCTAAACCAATTTCATACCTTAGTCCTAAACCTCACCCCTAACTTAAAAATACTGGGTTTCCATGGAGCACAAAATGCTTCCATGGAGCAGGGAGTCCTCACAATGTAGTATTTGTTAGAAAAATGGGCCTTACAATTTTGTAGTTCTCCTTTCCAGACACATTCACCAAATAAGTGATGTATTTGTGTGCAATTTTGTAGGTGGGGTACTGTGTAATAGAGTTGCATTCACACTGAGAAATATGTATGTCCTCTGATTTATTTATTTATTTTGTTGGAATGGCTGACATAAATTAGTCCATTCATTCAATATTTTTGGCATTAATCTCAATTAAACAATTCTGCATCACCACAAAATCAATGAAATTTTGTCAGTTTACAAAAAAATAAAAAAATAAAAAAATAGATCAAGATTAATTGCAATGCTTCCAAATGAACAGGGATAGTTTTTTTTATTTGTTAAGGTATTTGCAGGTCATTATGAAACCTTATCTTACCTTTGTATCTCAGTATTGTTTTAGTCAAACAGCACAACACATTGGTCTCACACATAACTGTAAGTTGAAGGCAGTGGGTAACCTTTCTCATTTACAGTTGATCCTTAAGCATTTTCTGCAGCTACCTCTCTATACCCCCTGATTTACACTGCTTGCGTCTCCTGTCCGCTGCGTACTTTGCTGGTGGAGCGGAGCCATTCCTGACCAACCTGGACTTAGAGCATGGACATCAGTGTGTCAGAAACATCCAACAGATTTCCTAGCCAAAGCTGAGAGCTTGTGGAGAAGTAACTGAACACAAGATGTCACAGGATCACATCATTAGCATGAACAAGGTCCCCCTCAAGTTTAATAATTTCCAGATAAATGAGACTTCTGCTCCGGAGTGACTTATAGAACGGAAAATACAGTACTTAGCATGGTGAATTCCATACCCCAATACAAATGCACATTATAAACCACGAGAGCCTTAACAATGGTTCATATACTTCAAAGACTAGCTAGGACTTGATTTCCACAAAATCTGTTTTACCTCTTCATAGACCTATGTAACACTTTTTCACATGCCAACATATTGAACAAGGCAGAAAACAGTGTAACAGCTACTTAAGAGTTTTTTATTTTATTTTATTACTTGTGTTCCTTTGTTTAGACTTGGTGTCCTTGACTTACTCTAGGCATGTAGCTCAAGGCACTTTTTGCCTTTAACTTCCAGAGGAATTCAGAAGGAGAACGAACATAAAGGTAACCTCTTTGCTCACCTTGCCTCTGGCTTACTCCTCTCCTCTTCTTCTCTCCTCTCACCCTACTGATACTTTCCATCTGTGGTAGTGACTGCAAATATTTAAAGTAATTCCGGGTTTCACTCTCAATTTCAGTCACTCTGGAGGATTGAAGAAGGTTTGACTCTAAGGGGAACAAGATAGCCTTCGCTGGGGTTCATTTTGCTGTGGACTCATCAAATATATGTATATATTCTTTTGTCTTTTTTGGATTGAGTAAAATGTCTTAAGTGTTTGCGTTTTGTCTTGATTGACACAGCTTCTGAACATGTGTTTTTCTGGAAGTTGTCTGATCTATTATCAGCTGCCTGTGGTTAGGTGTGGTGGATCTGTCATCACAGTGGCTCAATAACACTGACCTCAGACCAGCGCTTCCAGGAAAAGCTGTCATCCGATCTTTGGGATCTGTTTTCCACTTTCTAGGTAGCCAACCGTTCACAAAGAGGCACGTTTAACCAGTTTAGTAAGACCACACAAGAGAGAATTACCAACCAGCTTTACATTGTTGTACTTCTAAGTGGATTCCTCCTTTCCTTTTTACTCACGCTCTGACTCTGTTCAAAACATTAGTGCAATCTAACAAAATGATTTCCAGGCTACTCTCAGAGATGGGGATCATTTTTTTCTGGGCTGAAGGGAGCCTCCTGGCTAATGTAGAGAGAGGTAATAGCAGTGATAATGGACCTGTTGAGAGGCCCGTTCTCTCCTTTCTTTATAAGGTTTTCTAATATTGTCCAGAAAGTAAATAACATGATGGATGGAGAGGCCTTGGTTTTCCTCAAGTGCAAAGCTCAGAGATCTCATACTCTGCCATACATCTGTAGTGTTTCTAAGTGTCATCATGATCTGTGGTGCTCAGTCAGACCTTATCATTCCTCTTTACTGTGTACAATTTCCTAGGCAGACTCAAAAACCCAAGTAGATATATTAGGAGGGAATCATGAACTTGGAAAAAGCATAGATTTGCTTGCCGGGTGGTAGGCAAATGTGTGCGCTCACATTGGACTTTAAAAGCTGACAGAGACACACAGACATCATGAATCATTTTTAGTGAAAGAGGAGAAGTGGGCAGCAGTTTAACCAACTCTGTCTTGAGTCTCAGTATGTTAGTGTATGTGCGTGTCTGTCAGCCCTCATGTGGACTCGATAAGTTCCACTGACACTGTGTTTTCTCTTGGTGGTCGGTGAGTGTTCCCTTCTGTGAGCGATGTGTGTTTCTCATTGATTTGTGACTGTAGATGATTAGAGTGTACTCCATCCATGAAATCCCCTTTAGGTCCCATCAAAAAGAGGCAGTTCGTTGGTTTGGTCATGTACTATGAGAGTGATGAGAAAACGGGAGACAAAGAGTGTTATTTTGGCTTTATTTTTCATCGTCAGAATCAATCACAAGTTCTCTTGAGATGTTTCCACACTGAGTCTTATTTTCCTTTTTGGAATGTGTAGAAATCCAGGACATTGAAGAGTTGAATGTGTCAGTGGGAACTGTGGCATAGCTTCATGTGAGGTCTGCTGGAATTTGATAACAGCTTGATGACATACACTACTGTGCAATTTCTTTATATTTGGCTTGCATGGAGCCAAATGTTTTTGTAATTTTTTCAAGAGATCTTAAAAAACAGATTTTTTGGCTTTCTAAAACATTTTTGTTAGGTGCTGGTTGGTACAGTGTGTCCCTTAAAAAGTAAGGAAATTCCACAAATAGGAAACAAAACCTGTTTTAATCTTCAGACTACATCAAAAGAGGTATTGGGAAAGCAGTATCAAGGAATACCAAGGTTTAAAAGAATTGTGGTCATATTGTCCATACTGCTTGAAGGCATTTTATTGTGATGCAAGACAGAGTGGCAGCATAACTAGTGTTTTCTGGACAGCTGGTTACAAAACAAAACATAACTTTGTTATGTTTTCTCATTGCTCACGAGAAAGCCAAATTCATCTGTTAGGAAATATTTTCAATTGCAAAAACATCAGCGCTCTTGAAACCAACGGAGAGCCTTACAGTACAACTTGTAAAATTATTCTTCGACTGCAGTTATTTGTGGAACATCTATTAAATGTACGTTTAATTAAGAGCAACACAGAAGCTCTGCAACTCTTAAGTAAATGTATTTACTTATGAACCGCAGCGCCCTCCTCCGACATTTGAATCCAAGGATTTTTGAAAGAATAGACATTTGAAAATAAAAATAACAAGCTTGTGAATTTGCTCCATATACTAAAGTAGGTAAAAAAATAAATAATATATAGTGCATTTAAAGCTGAACAAAGTCAGTAAGACTTTAGCTAACAGTGACAATATTATCAATTAAGAGTTACTTTTTTTTCTTAGCTATTACACTAAGTTTCCACCACTGTCCATGTTGTCAGTGTGTTTATTAATAAAAATATAGTTAATATGCAAAATACGGTATCTCACCAAAATCCCCAAACAGTATTTCCTCATTTCACACAATTCATTTGCCTGTTACATGGGCTGGTGACCCTCAAGTGGGTGTTTAGTCAATATATTTGATTTATTCTTAGTATCAAGATGAAGTTTACAATGTCTGAATTTTATTTACAAAATGATTAAAAATTTAAAGGTTTGTATCTTATAATGCTGACTTACTCTATGTACAAATGAATAAAAACTAGAGCATTACCATGCAGTTCTTCCCAATGATTGACTGTTTATACTTGGTTTGGTTGACAAGTGTTGGATTATCTTTCAAAGGAAAACAAAAGCCACAAAGGCAAACATGTGCTATTGAGCCTCGCCTCATTCTGTATAAGTACAAAATTTGTTTTACATTTTGGTCCATTGTAGATTCTGTACTCTGTCCAAAACAAGAAGCAGCAGAGTGATATTTTCTCTCCTGAATTTCTATGTCTGAGTTTTCCTAAAGCAAACTGTCTTTTCTTTCCTTTATAAAAGCTGCACAAATGGGAGTGCCTGCCCAGAATAATGTGTGTGAACACGGATTACTGTTTTGAGACCTTAATACTTTGTTTGACCTCTGGCGGATACTGGTAATCATGGTGATCATAATGGTTGTGTCTGGCTCTCTTGTTGGGATTATGGAGGTGCAAAACATCTGCTGTACACGGGAGCAAACAAGTGAAGGGAAAAGGAGCTGGAAGGCTTGTCTATCATTTGTTTCAAGGAGGAATTGAGATAAAAGTCAAGGTGTGGAGAGAAATTAAATTTTTTAAAAGGAAGACATGAGGGTAAGAGGGAAAGCATGGATCCTCCTTGCTGCACACAGTCACTCTCTGTGGGCCACACAAATACAGACACATGCAAGGCCATGCTTTGGCAAGAACCCAAAAGCCCTGCAGCATCAATCTATGCTTCTTCTCACCTCGTTCTCTTTCTGTTATCCCCCGCTCTTTACACTTTCCCTCTTTTCCATCTGACCAAAGATGTTGCTTTCTTGTCTTTTTAATTCAAACCATAGAAATGTTTCCAAAATAATGGCACTCATGTTTTGTCATCTGTTTGCTATTTTTATGATTTTTCTTTTGGTTTGTTTTTTGACCAAGGACTTGGTCACTCATACAGGCATTTAGACAGAGCTCCAGCTCATAACTTTACCTTTCTTCACTTTTTCCTTTACTGCTTTTTCATTTTGCATTAGACCCTTTACTGAGTGGGTTGCATAAGCTGTAGCATCTCCACTGACAGGCAGACACCACTTTTCATCAAGTCTGAGCCAAGCAAAGAAACTTTTCGCTTTTCTGTCCACTCTTATCAGCTGATCTCACGCCACTTAGTTCTTTTTCAGTCCATTTTACTTCAGTTATGTCCGCATAAGAAGAAGCCTCCAACAGAAAGGAAGGCTTTTTATGAGTGGCCATTTGTGCAGGAATCATGAAATAAAAAAAAAATTCTGGGTGTTTTGATCAGTATTTTACAGAGACAATATACTTTTCTCAAAGAAGAAAAAAATATTGACATTGTCTGCCATGGTCTGTGGCGTGGGAAAATCAGAGAAAGGGGTTAAATGTTAGCTTCTGCTTTTGACAGTTTTTTTTTTTTTTTTTTTTTTTTTTCATGTGTCCAAAAAAGATTAAAGCACAATATTGGAGCCACTTTAATTTGTACAGCACCATGGATACAGATTTCTTTTGAAACTGTAGAACAGTTTGATTTGTTTATTTTGATGTGTTGGTGTTTTATTCCACAGTTGGACATTGCGATATTATTTTGGATCATTTCCAGCCCAAGCAGCTTTTCTCTGAAGGCAAACACTTTGTAAATGTGGTTGTTTATGTGTGTAACTACTTGTGAGCTTTTACCATGCAGAGAGGAAGAAGGCAGTTAGCATTTAGTGGCAACATACTGCCATTCTTTTAACAGCTCTCACACACCTCATTAACTCTCCTAATAAGTAAGTAATCAAACACATTCCACTTCTTTTTTCCCTATGTTTAGATGGAAGAATTAAATTAAGAAGTATTAAGAGCATTTGACTAACATAAACATCTTTTTATCGTGCAATTGCAACAAGGAATGGGAAAGCACTTACACTTTCCGTACATGCTGCTTAATCGTATGAAATGTTGTCATCTACAGATAGGGTTTAGGTTTATTGTCTTTACTGAAGACATTTCACTGAGCCTTTAAATCAAATTAAAATTTTGTCAATGCTTCCTTGTCTGGACCTCTAAGTACCAAGTTCAACAGAGTGATGAAATAAGGGTGAAATGCTGTGTAAGTAGCACAAGGAAATCCTGTGTAAATGTGGATGAACTGTCAGGTTTTTCAGAGTTTCAGTCAGCTACTGTTTTTCTGTTTTGAGTTTGAAATCAAATTGCACGACTTCATACAAACACTGAGCAAACAGGGAAAACCGTGCTCTATAAAATAAATTCAATTACTGACCAAAAAACAAGCTAACAATGACAAGCTAACAATGGGCCTCATTCTTCCATAAAATAAATTGGTTTCCAAAAGTATCCACTCCCTTTGTAGTTTTTCACATTTTGGAAATGTTACTAACTCAAGCCTTAATTTTCTTGAATAGATCAACATGCTCTCTGCACATTTGCAAAGTAAAGTCTAAAATGGGCGGTAGACATTTACTCTGATACCTTTATTTAAAATCTAGTGAACCCAATTGATTCAGAAATCACCTAATCAATAAATAGACTACTCCTGAACATAATTCAAACTCAAGGTGAATATAACTTTCTTGTGAACTCTTCAAAGATTTGGTAAGGAACAGAGGTTGACAAATAAAAAAAAAAACATGAAGAGCAAGGGACACAGCAGATAGATCAGGAATAAAGATCATGTCTGGCTAACATGAAAAGCACTCTGTAGGGAACAGAAATCTTGTTTAAGTAATGGAGTTATACGCTGAAGGCAGCATTATACTGTGGGGAGGATTTTCTTCAGTGGCAGTGAGAAAACTGGTTAGTCACTGAGAAGATGAATGATACTAAATTCAGGGCAATAGTGAAAGAAAACCTTATATAACCTGCAAAAGGCTTAGGAGCCAGGCAGTGGTTTAGCTTCCAGGACAATGACACTAAACATGCAGTCAGAGCTTTAATCGGAATGGGTTCAGATCAAAGCATAATAAATGTGTTTTAAAACAACACAATCAGACTCCAGACCTAAATCCAATTCAGGATCTGCAGCATTAATTCAAAACTGTTGTCAAAAGACATTCAATCCAGTCTAGGTTGAACTAGGTTGCAAAAATCTAACAAGAAAAATCTGTCTTTACATGTAAAGAAATAAATAAATAGTAATAATAATAAAAAAATAAAAATAAAAAAAAATATGTATATA
>CAEFZX010028483.1:0-44988 GCA_903066825.1 Alfaro cultratus
TCTTGGAGCGCCGCGTCACGTGATTGCTTGGATTTTACAGCGCCACGTTAAGTCCCTGAACGTCACATTTTAACGGAAAAGAAAAACCGCAATGCGACTTGGATGTAACGAGTAACACGACGTTTTTGTAGAAATGTAGTGAAGTAGAAAGTACAGATACTTACTGTGAAATGTAGTGGAGTAAAAGTCGAAAGTATCCATTATTAAATCTACTTAAGTAAAGTACAGATACACGAAAATTGTACTTAAGTACAGTAACGAAGTATTTGTACTTCGTTACTTCACAACACTGCAATTCACATCTAAATTATTTCAGAGTTAAATTAGAGATCTCTTTTTAAAATATTCGATATTTATCACCTTGAGAGGTAAAAGTTCCATAGCATCTCCATTTTAAAAAACCTGTCTATCAAAAACAATATATAATATAAGCAGAGCACTCTAATTGCTACAAATGAAAAAATGCATTCAATGTGAAACACTCTCAAAATTACGAACATTTCTAAAAAAAAAATTGATTTACAGAATATGTGGGGGAAAAAAACAGGGAGATGTTTCAGTGGGGATGTGCTCCCTCGGTTTCAGCTGCTGTAAGAAGTCTTCCTCATCTTCTTCATCTTCCTCTTGCTTTCCCTTTTACTCTGACCTGAAAGTTCATCCAGTCCTCCTACATTTTAAACGTTCGTTATGTATTATCATTGTGGAGTGCAATGTGGGTGAGTTACAGTATATTCATCTTTTAACCTGCTCTTGCGTTTAGGTTTTTCCAAGTCGTTGGTCTTTTCCTTCCCTTTCCTCTCCTCCTGACTCTCTGACTGTACAACTGCCAGACTATTTCTATTTCTTTTATATCACTTTGTAAAGGTCTTCTAAATAAATACTAGCTGGTTTAGAGAAATGCAGTCAGATATCACTTTGACTCCAATCCCTCTCTTAAACTACTTAAATGAACACAGTAGATTGCAGTTGGGTCCCATTGTTCATATAAACAAACGCTGGAGTGGCTCAGTCTCAAATGACACAGACTGCTGTGTGCTGAGATGTGCCACAGTTTTATGATTCACACTGCAAAGCATGTCTCATACTGAGGACATTGCTTCATTCACACCTGTGAATGAAGCACAATACACAAGACCACATACAAATGGAAAAAATCCTCACATCAGTTGTAAGAAATGGGCAGAACAGAGTATTATTAGGGAACCTGCAGCAAATGAGCACCATTTTCCATAATTTCTTCCATACAGAGTAAAGTCCCCGTTTTGAAATCACAGATCACAAAGCTAGAGTTATTGGAGTTTCTTCTGTTTTTGTGAAGAATAGAGTAATGCTGTGCTCCTTCTTCCCCACCCATTGCTGCCCACTCTCTTCAGCTGTCTATAAAAAAAGCTCTTACACTTTTCTCTTACCCACAATATTTCCAGTTGAGAAAAACAGGACAATTACGATGTGAAAACTTAAGGAGCACCACAGATCTCTCTTATATTGGTAGTGCTTCATCAATACTACAGGTTGGAAGCTTGGAGTTGCACTTTGTCAGTATGATGCATGCTTTTTTGCCCCTGAAATGACTTACTCAAAATAAAGGTAGCATATATCCACAACTATTGTAACTCTATGTATAGTCTTGATGTCAAACCAAAGCCAATAAGTATCAGGCCAAATATGTGTGGCAAAAAGTAGGCACCTTACATAGTCTAGACATTATCAGAGTAATTACTGACAAACTATGCAAATTTAGGTGATAAAAAGTGATCTTGAGCAAGTTTACTAACATTTTAAAATAGGTCAAAATGTGTTATTTGGGATTTTTCAGACAAGAGATTTTGCTATATTTTACTGGTGTAGTGTCTTGGTAATTCAATCCAGTCAAAAACAACTTTTTAAAAACTCTTTGAAAGACACTGGAAACCTTTATACATTTTTCAAATTGTATAATTTGAAAAATTATACAACTGTATAATTTGAAAAATTATACAATTTTTGTATAATTGCATAATTATACAAAATTATACAAAAATTTTGTATAATTTTGTATATTTATACAAAATTATAATTTTGGTATAATTATACAAGCTCAACTCACTCTTTCTGAGTGAGTTGACACAAGCTCAACTCACTCTTTTTGATGCGGAGGAGCTCTACTTCGAGCCTTCGGCCGAACCTACCCACCCTACAGATGAAGCTCATTTTCTTTCAGTCATGATTCACGTCTCAGCAGCAAGGAACATAGACGGACACATAATTTGAGGTTTTTGTTTTACGGTTCAGATCCTTCTTCTCCATGACAGACTGTACGAGCGACTGTCCACATATATATTTGTTTTTAAAATACTTTTGTTAAGACAGTGACACTGAAACTGTGGTGTAGTTCTTTTTCCAACATTCCTAGACAACTTCCTGCTGAGATTTTCACACCATTTTACAGGTTTTTAGCATCATAACAACAGTGCAACAATATCCCTCAAATAACCACAGCATGCTGTTAGCAAACATGAATAAAGATAACTACCTACAAATTGAAAATGTGAGAAAGTTCTCTCCATTTGCAGCATGGAAACATTCTCTGCTGTGATCAATATTTAGTTCAGTTGTTTGTCTCCTTCTCAATACAAACATTCAAAGAAAATCCAATATCGGGTTGGAGCCAATCCCTTATTTCGTCCCTAATTGAGAAATTTGAATATCTGGTTGTCACGCTGCACAGCACTGGGAATTGAGCTGGGATGTGCAGTAAATAAGTAGCTAAGGTCTGCAACAACAACAACAACAAAAAAGCCTCAGAGACACTTGGCTTCACATACAGTATATTCTACCAACTGCAGTGTGGCCTATTCACATTCATACCAACTTTAAGGGAAATGGAGCGGCAGTAGAGTAGTGTAAAAAATACCTTTGTGCTGAAAACATTGTACAGTCTGACATTCTGGTATTTTGAAATACATTTTTTGGAAGAGAACATTGTTGACTCAAATATGATTTATGAAGAAGGAAAACTGCAAATCTGCAAACCTTACCTTGTTTTAAGTTATTTTCAATAACTCACTAAAATTAGCCTGCAGTTTACCAATAATTTGATCTGCTAACAAAATAAGATTGTTTTGCTCACTTCTGTTGCGACTCCCAAATAATTTTCAGGAAAATCTCAATCCTACAGTTGCTTTAGTGAGCGGTGTTGTGTTTCTGACAAACATTTGCAGAAAGAAAAACGAGGCTTTAATCCTTTTTGACATCTGAAAATCACCTGCAAATGTATGCAATTAAACCTTGAATGTCAGAGCTCCAGAAGAGAGCCATAGTTAGCTTCAAACATACATTCACCACATGCCTTCACTTCTGAAATACTTTTGTGCAGTTCCCTAAACCCAGACTGAGATCATGCTGAGATAATACAGAATTGACGTCATGTGTGGGCAGTAAAGGCATGATTCATGTTGTTAAGTGTGTCATTGAAATATGGGCAAATTTGCAGAAAAAATCTCTCTGTGAACTTTTAATGTAATCAGAATGTATGTTCTTTTGGAACGAGGTCATTTGGATCTTGATTTTTGTCTCCTACATATGAAGGAACAATTCTAAGTGAAGATTCTGCAGTGCTATAATATTAAAGAAGTGCTGCGTGTTTCTTATTCTAAAACACCTCTATCCTCTAATGATTGCAGACATTTACATTGCACTTTATTAATTTGGACCGCATGTCCTGCAGCTCATAGGAGATCAGGAAACATTTCTGTGAATAACACAATTTGTTTTATGGATGTGAAATGTGATGCACAGCACTTTGGAGCAAAAGGCAGATTCAGGGTGAAACTGCAAAAGGATGCATTATCAGGCTTGTCAGCACAGTCTGTCTAAAACAAACACCATTTGCATCTCTCTTCTATTTATCATGTGTTGCATTATGCCTGCTGTCCTCTCTTGTTGCTGATTAAATTTCCATTAGCCATGCTTACTTGTTGTGCAGGGAAGCGAACTGAGAATTGCGCCGTACATGTGATCACTCAGAAACAGTGTAGGTTGGGTAATGACATGTTGGCATGATTTTTTTTCCTCCTCTTTGGAGGAAGGAGGTACACCTTGTGACAGCGTGTCTTTTCCAGAGCATTTCTGGCAGACTTTGTGCAGGCTGGCACGGTGAGATGTGGCAAATGCAAAGAAGGAGACAGCAATGAAGAGGTGGAAAAGATGGACATTTGAATTGAAATCAAATATATTCAAATATATTTCTGTGTATACTATTGCTGTATTGAGAACCAGTGCTTGAGGGTCTTTTGGATGAAATAGACTTTCGGCAAGTATGACACTTTTTCTAACATTTATAAATATGCAGTTGACGTTTCAAATCCTGAATAAATGTATTTCAAAACATTAAAAAAATTATCCACGCTAGCCAAATGCATGCATTCAGGAAGAGCTAAAGATTAGTTTAGTAACAGATGCAGAAAACCTGCTAGTAGGCATCTTTTTGAATATCATAACCCTGAAATGTGGTAGCAATCCCCAAAGAGATCTCAAACTCCAGTCCTCCTGGGTTGGTGTCCTACAAAGCTTTGAGGTGAAACGTAATGCAGTACACCTGATTTAAATAACTAAATTACCTTTTTAGCATGCAGGCAGTAAGGCTGCTCCAATGGAGACGATCACCAGAGTGGGGAGTCATCCCGGTTCAGGCTTGGTCCGTCTGTTTTCAGTCTTTTCAACGTATAGAAAAAGAAAAGTTCTTTGTGCCTATGGGGCTCAGCACAGCCGTCTATCAGTGAGACAGTTCTGTATCACGTTACAGTATTTAGAGGCAGAACACAAAGACTAAATATCACACACAAATCTTAAATATTTTAGACAGACTGTGGAACATCAACATGTGTAATGCATAATCAAACATGTATATTGGCAATGTACAAGGTATAGGGCAACAGTTAGCATCATCCAGTGTGTGGCAGTGCCAGTGGTGAGACACACCTCACCTCCCTTCTCTCATGTATTTGAACAGGGGCTGTTCAAATTTAGTGATTTTGACCTTAAACATTTTGAAATCATACCAAAAAAACTGATAGAAATTTTAATTTGTTCAGTTTATATTTGAAGGCATAAGATTGATTCTAGACACACTCTTACATGTTTGTCTTTTACACCACATCTTCCTGCTGTTCATGTAACAGGGGGCGGTTATCGGAGTTCCTCTCAGTTTCTCAGTGGGAAGTTTGAACTTAAGGAAATGATCTTGACCATGTCTAGATGTCTAAAAATATCAATTCCTTGCCTTGTGATTGGCTGATCTGTGTTAACAAGCAGATGACCAGATGTACCTAATAAAGTTGCCAGAGAGGGTATGTTACATTAAAAAGAAAACAAAAATGTAATTGATCTCAATAAACACTTAATCCAATTCAAAAGCTTGACACTTTAACAGGGGACTGTACTCATTGCAAGGCCACTGAACCTGGTAAGTGTTTATTTTTATTTTATTTTACTGTTTATTTTAGCGCGATGGAAAAACAATATGCCGTGCCGTTCATTACGGTACATATGTGATTTTTTTTTTATCCTAAGTTCTTTGTTCTTTTTTTGTTTCAGACAAGCTTATAGTTTATGCTGTTTCTTGTTGACTTCTATAATAAAGCTTTCCCAAACAGGGAATTTCACAATGCCTTTGTAATGTAGACAAAAATGTTGACAAAAGAATAAAGAAAGCAATGCCTGAACAGTGCCTTCAATTGGCATTATTTTCTCATTCTGTCTCAAGTGACACATTTAAAGCACCTGTCACATCAAAACAAGGTAACTATTGTGCGGCTTGACGATAAAGAATTGAGAAAAATTTAGTCTGTAACAAGATGTGCTTTAATTTTTAGCAGCTGTGTGCAGAAACCATTGTTTCTGCTATTATAAGAAGGACACAATTCAATAAAGTTCTCTGAAAATTAACTCAGTATTTTAGGAAAGGCATGAATTGGAGGCCAGCCAGTAAGTATGTGGGAGAAACAGATCATTAATGCACAGCTAGTGTTATACTTTTGGTTTTGTACTGCACAGATTTTTCTCACCTATCATTTATTGTTTAAGCAGCTGATCATAGGGAAGAGTCACCACTTTAAAACCAGTGCAAAGATTTTTTTTTTTAAATTCTTGGTTAAAACAATAAATGTGTATCTTTTCAGCATTCCTTGTTTTGACTATAATTAAGTCATGATTTTTTCCCCTCCTAAATATAATGCTACACAGATGCTCATTTCCTTTAGTCTTTCAATAAATTCTGAAATAAAAGAGAATGTTACATTTCAGTCTGACAGATGTGCGTCAAAAATAGCAGTAGCTACTGGTCTAAGTCTGACCATCATTCAAAGCAACAATTGCAATGTTTAAAACAGCTGCAACTGAGCCATACGTAGCTGAATGAGAAACAAGGTTTATTCTCACACTCAATGAGCAGCAAGCTAAGGAAGGAAAATAGATTTATTGCTAGAGAACCAGAGCAGAGTTGCATCCTAAGTTCAGAAAACAGGATTTTCTCTCCTAACTTTGAGAACAGAAACAACTGGATACACTGGGTCGTTAACTGTAACTTGGTTCTTTGGCCAGATAAAATTATACTGAGCTTTTTTGTAAACAATATTTCATAGAGATATATTCCTATACTTTTTCAAACCAAAGTTATAGAAACACTCAAACGATATGACTAAGTATAAATGAACATTTAACATTTTTTCTCTCGCTGTTTGACATTTCTGTTTGATAAATGCCAGAACATTAACAGACAGAATTTGGTTTTCTTTTTTTCGATGTCAGGAGTTTCACGCGCAAATATTATTCTTTAAACTATTTTTGAACAGCCAGGGGTTTCTAAGCTTCTGAATTAGTAATTCAGAATGGTTCAGATGGCTGTACCACCAGTGAAGGTATCTTAAGGCAAAACCCCAAATGTACTGTTTCCTTTTGTGAAAAAAAAAGTGAAACAAATCAGCCAAGATATCAGGAAGAGAACTATGTATCATAAGCCATTTATACTGCATAATGCTGTTTGAGCAGATTAAAGTGACACCATCAGGGAAACTGAAAGTGTTAGTGACACATAACATCAGCTGGGCTTTTTCAAACTGTTTAAATGTGCTTGTATTTTAGCAAATGTGCGTTTCTAAATTTGAAGAGTGTTTAATTAATCATGATTCTGCTACTTAGAGAACAGAAAAAAATTTGGCTATCCTGAGTGACCTAAACAAGGAAAGGTTTATTCTGATTTAATTTTAGACAGTGAAATAAAAGATTGTAACTCTTGCAGTTTCATTTATTTTTATATTTTGAAAACTCAATTATTTGATGAATCTAGGCATCCTGGCCTCTGTTTTTTGGCTCTAGCCTCTGTTAATTTGGCCTAAGAGTGACAAAACAAATTAAATTTAATGAAGCCTATTTATCTGGAAATGTGCTGCAGCTCTAATGCAAACTCTGAATCTAATAGCCGGGAAAAAGAAGCCACGAAATCCGCAATGGACACTAAACATGTGACCATATCACAGAAGTTCACTTATAGAAAAAAGGGCCAAGGATTTTGTGCATACATATGAAACTATGCTCTCTCTAACAGCTTCTGCTCTTGGTTCCCTTAATGGCCAGCAGGATTGATTAGTGCAGGGAGGAGGGGAGGCTGTGTGGCCCGCTGCCTCATTACTCTGGGTTTGCAGGTGTTCTCGATGCTTCAGTGCTCCTGCTGCCTTGGCAAAGAGAAGATGGAGGACAGAGACCAGACCCACCTCCTTCATCTTGCACCCCATGATGGAGGTCACGCAGGAAAGCACTCTTGCTCAGAATAAGTCACCAGGAGTGACAGATGGAGATGCGGAGCAGGAGGGAAATCAGCTCAGTCTCAAAGTGTTTCATTTGTTTTTCATCTCAGGAAGGTGGCTGTGGACACACTTTTGATGACATTGCCTGCCAGGCACTTTTGGTTTTGGTTATGTAAGATGCTTTGACTCTGTGCTTTTATAAATTTCACCACATCTTGGACAGAATCTAAGTGTGGGTTCTTTTGCATGCTTGCAGAAGAGTTGTTCAATGTGTCAGTGATGAGAAGAAAAGAAAAAAAAAAAAGACATATGAATTGAAAGGGTCTCGTCTTCATACAGTTACAAAGTTATTCTGAGTTATGTCCGTAGATACGCTGCTATAGGCTTAGTCTGCTGAAGGCCAAACTGACCCATTTTCCTCATTCTCTTGTTCTACTACTCTCCAATTGCATTATTTGCTATTATTTCAACTATTAACTTTATGTTTTCTCTGAGTTTGTTTTTCTTTCCATAGAAGCTACACCTGGTCTGGCGTTGTGCTTGGCAGTGGTTTCTTCCTGGAGGAGAGCATTGGCTGAGGTACTAATGCTAACAATTAAACGTTGTCCCTCTCCTGCTATTAACGTTTTACTTTTCATTAACATAGTCAGATCCTCTGTTTCTTTTTTGTGT
Source organism: Alfaro cultratus (assembly GCA_903066825.1). NCBI lineage: Eukaryota > Metazoa > Chordata > Actinopteri > Cyprinodontiformes > Poeciliidae > Alfaro > Alfaro cultratus. The sequence goes on from CAEFZX010028483.1 coordinate 8,454, forward strand.
GATCCGCTCTGTCTTCTCAAATCCATAGTCAGTCATGGTGCGTAGTGAGCCCAGTTCTCCTCCTGAGAAGTGTCTTCTATCATGAGGAAATAACATTATGTAAAGCTCAAAAAAGTCAGTTTTACATAATATTGCCCCTTTAAAAATGAGAAACAAAACATTAAATCAAAATTTTGGTTGTAGTTGGCATGAGAACTGTATCATGACAAAGTTCAGGATTTGTATTGAGCTCATGTAAAACACAGGTGACAAACACCCTGGAACTCAACCAGCTCAGCAGAAGGTTTGGATGATCTAACAGCATAATTTCATCCAAATGAAAATTTCAGCCTCATTTTCTGAATCTTCTTAATCAAATTGGTTTCCCTCTAACTCTTTTGTCCTGTTGCTGGGTGTAGGTAGGGATTACGTTGTAGCGACAGTGCCAGTTAGACTTGAATGAGGAAACATGCAAATAAATGAACAAGGTGCAAATGCTGCCAACAGAGCACAGTTTATGTGTTTTAATATCTGAATTTACAACTATGTGCTCCCCCTGGAAGAGTTCTGTAACCTGATCTCTGTGCATTTGTATTTTTTTCCCATTTTCCACAGCCTAGGTTTTCCATCCATTAGATTGTTTTTAATTGTTTGGGATACTTGTTGTTATTGTTTTAACCCAACTGTTTTCATGCAAAAAGAAAAATAAGTAGCACATTGCATTGCTAATGAGGACAGCTTCAATGGACAGGGTATTCATCTTGCAATCTGAAAGTTGTGTGTTTGTTTCCAGTTTCTGCCTTGGAATAGACGCTAACATTATTTTTGAAGACTGTTACTGATTATTCTAGAAATCTGAGTAGGCAGCTCTTCTCTCTCAATATTTTTTATTATCCAATTGATTCCTTCCATTAATCCATATGCTAAGTTAATAGTTAGCATATCAGACGAAGAAGCGTTGTTGTGATGATTTGCTGAAGGGAGGAGTGTTAGAGATGATAGAAAATTCTTGAAAACGAAGACACTTTCAGACACCTTGGAGTCATCTTTTGACCAAAAATGACTTATGACAAATAATAGGCAATGTTAGAAATTTTCCAGGAAAATTCTGCAACACATGATTATTCCAAATTCTCATTTACTTTTCCAATGCCTGCCCACAAGCACACCATCTCCGTTCCCCATCCTCCTCTACATTTTTCCCAGCATCCGATTAGCTGAATGCATGGCGACAAAGAATAGCATCACATATGTTGTCTACATGATTAAAAGATTTTCAGCATCAGGATTTCAGACTTTGACTTTGTAGATCTTCAAAAGCAATTACAATTGCAAACACAGACTTAATTAGCCACCTTTCAGTCAAAATCATCAGTGACTCATTTTTCTTTCTGATGATGGTGGCCTTATAATATGAAAATGAAAGCAGGTGAGTAGAGAATTCAACCTCAACAGTGTGCAGGTTATATGAGCAAATAGAAGAGAGGAGAACAGATCAGATCTCAATAAGAGTTGGTACACGCTCTAGTCAATGTACTAATAGTTGAATTATAAAAAGAGAGACATATTTTAAAACTGTAAAACAAAAAACTAAACAAAAATGTATTCATTATGGAGCTGTGTCGGAGGTGAACTGTGAACATGAATGTAGATTAACTAAATTAAAACCTGCCCTCTCCAATGATGAATTGGCACAGCTCCGATGGCAAAAAACCCTCAAAAATCAGCAGCTTTAAAACTAAAAGTTGGACTAAACATAAAAGCTTCTTTCTTTTTACCTCTTGGAAGATGATCATTAGCAACAAGCTATTTGTTATGCAATATGAAAAACAAAAACAAAAACACCAAGAATGTTAAATCAGACAAAAGAAAAAAATTACAAATATACTGATCTAGTGACTCACGTTTTATAAGCAGCATCAGTATTTTAAAACCGTTAGAGTAGATATTTAAATAAATAATAAATAAGTGAGACTTATTCTCTTAAGATGCCTATAAAATAACACACCTGAGGCAATACCATCAGCCAAAAGGCCATCCAGCTTGTCAGACTTGTTCCAATTGTGGTTTTGGAGCAGAGATCCGCCAGAGACACAGGTCTCATTATTCTCACTTTCATTTGAAAAATACTTTGCAAATTCTTCCTTCCTGACTCCAGCTGCTGTCACTTATTGAGCCTTCATTGAGCAGAGCAGTTCTGGATGATAAACTCCATCTCTGCACATTTGCATATTCTCTCCAGAGTCACAAAGTCTGCACTGGCCCCACCTGTCTCCACAGGTGAGAGGGCAGGCTGTCGCTGGAAAAAAAAAAAGTTTCTCGATAAGATAATTGTACAGACACAGCAATTAAGCGACATGGCCGAATGTGTTGCTTAAGTCTCCTGAATTTATGTAGTCAATTGTTGTGTGGTGCATTACCTTGACAATCTCTTTGGGCTTTAATTATTGGAACACTTAAAGTGTGTTGTGGAGTTCATCAGCTCTCCATAACTCTCAACACGGGGCTGCCAAGAAAGAAAAGAGTTAGTGGGCGGGGAGCAATTAGAGTGGAGAGCAGCTTCCACTCAACTCCTGTCCCACTGGAATTTTGTCTTCACATTTTGGTTCCAGTCAATAATTCAGCTGTTGGATTTAACCATTTGTCATCACATCACACTCCCCTCTGGCACCTTGACTGGCTCTTGGAGCAACTGGAGGAAAAGCAAAACAGAGCTGTTGGAGTGAAACATTGCATAAACACCGCTCAGTTCAGAATAGAAGAAATGAAAGGATTTTTACAAATTTCAAACTGAGCTAAACAATGTTTTAAAGTTATTAATGTTAACATCGCTTTTCCAGCATCGCAGGCGGTTATTGGTTTGGGTCTTTTGATGTACTTTACACATAAATGTTACAAAGATATGTGCACTCCAGTTCCTAGATTTGATGTACTTTTCAGAGTAAAACTTTTCAGAGTTTTTACTTGAAAAAGTTGAAGAGTTTAAATTAGCCATTAACTATGACAAAAGCAGTAGACTGAAAGCCAGCTACTAGACTGACGATTAAAGATTTCTAACTAAATGTGATGTCTTAAGTTTCTTGCCGAAAGTTTCATAACACTTGAAGTTTTTTGTTTTTTTGTCACCAGAAATTTTAATGTATAAATCAAAATAATGCACAGTTGTGAATAATAATACGTGTGTTTAGTTTCTTTTGCAAACAAAACTCTGAACAAAACATTCATTTGTATAAAATATCTTTTACTCTGATACCCTTAAGTATCAGAGTTAGCACTGTTGAACTCATTATCAGCAAACCTCTTAGGACTACATCTGTTAACCTGAACTGGCAGAAACCTTAATCCAAGAAGCAGCCAAGAGGCCCCTTGTAACTCTGGATCCACAACTCAGGTAGGAGATTCAACGTGACAACTATTCAACATGACCTCACAAATTCTCAAAGACTCTTAGAGTCCTCTCAGAGAGCTCCTATTTTAGCTTAAAAAACCCTGGAAAACTAGCTCAAAAATGATTCAGTCAACTGCTGAGAGTGAGTAAGGAGTCAAGAGAAGTCCTTATCTTACTGAGAAAATGTATGTGATTGACAAGTGGAGAATAAAACAGATCTCAAAAAAAGCTGCAAATGCTATGAACAGCCTTCAATAGAGACCTCTAGAGGAGATCTGACATGCCACGCCATCAGTATCTACACAACTGTTCGAAGAATCTTTAATAATATAAATTACAACATCATTCAGTTTCCCTTTGAGATCAATGAAGTATTTTTGAATTGATCTGAATTGAATTTATATGTCTTTAATCATAAATTAATTTGTGTTGGAAGAGTGACCTGTTCTCATGTGCAGGGCACAAATTGTTCATTCTAAAAAACCTGGTAGCACATCTTCAATACACTCTGCTTCTTCTGTTGTCCTCCTGACACACCGGCAAACAAACAAAAAAAAGAAATACAAAAAACCTGCAATAACTAGACATTAGGAGCAGATTCAATGACCCAAACTCACTAAATTTTAGGCTCATCTTTAGTTGAAACGTTGTTGCAGAACTCAGTTTTTTCCACCAATATATACTGACATTTTGTAACTCAATGCAGTGAGAAAAATAAAATCATATTTTAAATTATACTTGCTAAAAAGTTATTTCCAGGAATTAGACATCACCAATTGTCAGCAACAGCATGGACAATTTTTTCAAAGCGAGAGAATCTCAAATCCTTTAAGACCATGCTGTCTGAGAGAATGATTATGACAGCAGATAAAATGTTTACCACTTCACTGTAAATATTTTACCAAAACTCAGAAAAATGTTCCTCTCCAGCAAAATTGCATATTTGGAAAACGTCAACTTTCAAAGCTCTAATTGCTTTGGCTTGTTTTTCCAGCTGGAATGAGAGACTAAACCTCCTTAGGCCAAATGTTTTCCCAAAACATTCACTGTAAAACTGACCCAAGAATAATTTAATGACTCAATAATCCAAAATCACAAAAAATCTGGGTTTAACCAAACCTTCTCAAAGTGTCCTCATTTTACACAGATTCAGAGCCTGATTGAGGTGGAGGAGCTACTGTATATCGAAACAGATTAAAATAATCTTTGAGTGCACACTCACAGTTCCCTTTAAAACCCATTAGGTTCAGCACAGATTAACCGAGACTAACATAGAAAAAAAAGTGTTTATCTAATTATAAGTGAGCGTTAGATATCAGCAGGGTTTTTGATGGGCATTTAAAGCCTCAAAGGACCAGATGCAAGGCAGGATATACGTCAGTAATTAAAAACACCCACATGCCACAAAGTCTTGGGGTGTTTTCGCACCTGAGGTGTTTACCTCATTTAAAACAAACTCTGGTTCGTTTTCCCCCTCGGATGTGAACTGTACATGAGTGGGTGGGGTGAGAATGGGAGATGGAGGGTGGGGGGAATTGTTTATGCTGTGAATGTGATCAGACCTCGATCCAGCAGGCTACCAGGTTTATGCTGCAAGCTTCAGCCAAATGCCTTTCCATAGGCAGGTTTACAGTTAAATGAGCAATGCTGAAGTGTCTTATCATTTAGCACCCGTGTAACTTTTGAGTCATTTTTCAAAAATATTCCGCTATGCTGCTCAGATAATTTTGCCTAAAATAATACTCACTAATGTTATGATGGATGACCTGTGTTTCCTAATGGCTCAGAGCACAGCATCTGCTTCCTGTATTTACATTCAGTACTCCAGCCCTGGACTCATCCTGGGCTCAGCAAACTGAGCGTTCTCACCTGGTTTGCAGTTCATTGGAGATTTCTATGTCTGAAAAGAAACCAAACCACCTGAAAAATGTTACAAGTTAAACTCGTCAACTGATTTGGATCAAAGTAAAACTAGAGGTGCGAGAGGGCCTTAAAGTTCAACCTTTACAATGATCATTACTTGAGAAGTTGGATGCAAATTTAAGATGTTTTAGTATAGTACAGTTGACATCCAGTATTGGCAGAAGTTCGGAACTACAACCGCCTGCAAATTGATGAGTAAAAACATTAAAGAGATTTGATGGATGCTTTGAAGTCTGAATGCTCATACAGACATTTCATTGGTTGCAGTGTGAAACTGATTCAGAGCAATTAATCCATGTGTTTGCCATATGTTGCAAAACAAAACATTGGAAGGAACTGAAACCGAAAAGCACAAAGTTGCTGTAGATAATATTGTAATAAACATATGAATAACTTGCTAAAATATGTTATACTCCATCTTGACAAATTATAGAAAAGCATCACAGCAGACTTCTGAATAGATGCTACATGTGATTTCAAACAAATTTTACAACACAAACTACTGTGTACTTAGTGCATTCAGCTTATTTTAGACACATTTTAAAACATCTGAATCTACTTTTCTTGTTGAGCATGCAAAAAAGTTTTATTTTTCCAGTGTAGCTACAGAGCAGTTCAGAGCACCAGTTTCTGTTCTCCAGCTAAATCTCTGCAGATCGTTGTATTTGAAGGGGGAGTAGGTTTGTCCTCTGAGGAGCTCTCTTTGAATGTTTCCCCCCTTTAGAACTTAATTTGACCTCCAGTTACTGTTAACTTAAATTTCCTAATTGCATTACAAACTGAGCAACACTTCTTTTAAAACGCTTTTCTGTGTTCTTTTAGGCGACTTTTTGGCTTTTCAGGCATCAATTATTCAAAAGCTCAGAGTAGTGAGCAGCAGCTTAGAGGAGCCAAGACCCGGTGCTTGTCAGGACAAGATTTGAGAGTTCTGCTGAAGCTTTGAAGTTTGCAGCACTTGATCAATCTTAAAGATGAAATGAATGAACTACTCACAAAACAGACTGATTAGGATTTGAGGCTGATGGGAATTTATTTAGGTAGGAAGTTTCAAAGAGAATACTCTTCTAACTCTTCATGTAATGAAATAAAAAAAAATAAAATACATTTTCTAAAATGGTCCAAAAATATTTTTCTACTTAATTGGTAATAAAAAAATGACTATTTCACTCTAAACATTTGCATATTTTCAACAACTGCCAACTTTGTATCAGCAAAAGTTGCTTTTAACCTTTTAAATTTGTAGTGATCAGTAGATCTTTTGGCTTTCTGAATGACTTTCAAAGTTTTTTTTCATCTTTGGGTGCTTACTGTATTGTGTTGATGGTGGAGGAGAGAAAAATAACATCTATAGCAGTTTGAAAAGTTTGCAGTTTGAAAGATAGGAAACAAAAAGGCTGGAAAAACTTATTTGTTGTATGTTAATTATTATAGTGCCTTAAAAAGCATTCTTACCCGTAGGACTTTCGTGTTTTGTCAAATAACAAACACAATGATGTGACTTTCTTGTAAAGGGGTTTTATGTGATAGGTCATCACAAAGTTATACAGAATTGCAAAGAGGAAGGAAAATTATATTTGAATTTCAATTTTCTTTTCACAAAGAAAACTTACTCAATACTTTAGTAAAGCCACCTGACAGTGAAATTGCAGGTTTAACTCTTTTTTTGATGCGTCTGTACAAACTTTGGACATCCAGAGATGTCCTGTGTTACTTTATTTGATTGTATTTAATTAATTTTCTGGGTAAAAAGATTTGAATTCAAATATATGCTTTCACCTTTCAGATTTGTAATTGTGAAAAGCTTAAACCTTACTTCACTTTCTTTTCTTCATACTGCATACTTATGTGCTCTTTTGTGCTCCGTTGGGTTACACACTCATAAGAACACCGCAGTAAAATTGATTGAGATATCTTTTTGTAACATGACAAAATGTGAAAACATTCAAGTGTGAATATTTTTTGTAGCTATTTTGGAAAAACTTTACATTTACTAAAATATCATTTAATGTCTGTAAAGGTGTGTTAAATTTGGTGTACTTGATGATCTTTTAACATGTAAAAATGTTAAGTAGAGCTGAAAGCTAATTAAACTCAGACTAATTAAAGACTGGTCTGAATGAAACCTAAAATTTGGTTGTGTGCATCAGTCAGGATCCATTAAAAGAAAATTTGGGTGGAATATTTTTATATTATATAAATTATTACAATTCATGCAATTAAAGTTGTTCAGGACCAAACATTTCAATACAAACACAATCTACAATTCCATCATTAAGTGTCATTTATTAGTATCAAACCACTGCTACAAAATCACATCAAACATCATGAAAATGGACTTGCATACGTGCTATACACAATGTAAGCTTTAAAGTAATTAAAGTACATGAATTGTTCTCATTTCTGGACAAATATCAGTATATGTTATTATAATTTTTATATATGTATATTTTATATATAGATATATCAATACCACTTGAAAAACTTACATTTCAATCCTTTGACCTACATCCTATGAATGTACAGCTATGCCCCTGGTGGCCAAAGGACTCTCCACCACAAGTAAACATTTTAAATCCCCACCACGTTTTTTCTGCAATAAGATATAAATATAACACAGTCAGAAAAGATGAAAGTCCAAACAGTGTTTCAAAATCCCATTCCCACTTTGTGCAAAAAGAACTATAAATGATGGTAAATACATTTCATCTATAGTAATGAAGGGGGGAAATGCCGCATCTCAGACATTGGACTCGTCACCAAGGAGAAACACAATGCAGCCCGTGCTACAAGGAACTAATTTCCTGTGTCAGTCAGAGAGCGCCAAACTACGTGTAATCTGCCATTGGAAGGGTGAAAAACAAGTAAAATAGGATTACATTTGCTGTCAGTCAAATAATGACTTTTCTCTGTGCCAATCCTTTTCAATCCTTGTTAAAAAGTTGCCTCAGGCTTCGTGTTAAAAAAAAAAACAAACACAATTTGTGATTCAGTCATCAGCCTCATAAAGGGTCCTGCTTCAGATAGCTCGCTTTAAAACCCAAGCATTATCTTGGGCTCTGATTCATTGGCCGGCAACTTATTTTCCAGTTCACTGGAAGTAACCAGGGACAGGTTGACAAATACTTCATGCAACCTTTTTCTTTCTTTTTCTTTTCAGACTCTCACATTTGGAGCTGCTGTGTTTTCAGACAGATTGAAAATAAATCAGCAGATCACATCAGTAAATTACTCACTTCCTGTGCACACATTGTAAGAGAGAAATGAAAAAGTCTTGTTTCAAAAAATATATATTTCTATTTAGAAGTGAATCAGACTTTCTTAGAAAAACTGGTTATATGGAGTGCTTTTTTTTCTCATTCTGCACGGGGTTGACAGGAGGGACAGATTCTGCCTGCTGTGCAACAAATGTATCTACCAAACTGCATGTTCTTGAAAACAGACAGGATTTTTTTTTTTTTTTTTTGATACTGACAACTCAGTATGCTGCTCAGGGAAGAGGTCTGGTGACTGCAGGAGCCCTGGCGTGCAACACGACACAATCTCCAACTTAAAACTGACAGAGGCACAGGAAGAGCTTCATTAACCACAAGGTCAGGAGGAATCCCCACTTCTCACAGCCGCCTCCCGTCTCCTGTTTGCGCTGACCACAGAACGCTGTTTGTGATGAGCCACAAAACCCTGATACAATGCTAATCACTTCTTCGGCCAGCACTTTGAGATGCAGGGGTAGTGGTGCAAGGGAAACTAATTCAGAGGAGCTGCAAACAAAAAAGGCATTGATGGCAGATTCACAAAACTCTTCTTTTATTCGTTAAAACAGAAAACCGGACAATGTTTGTCCCACATGGGTTAATCCAAACTACTTGGTATTCTTTTAGATGCTGTAGGAGGCAGTATGTCAACAATTTTGTCAAATATTATTTTACAAACAACAGTGTTGACATACGACAACAACCAGTTGTTTTGTTTGAACTCTGATTTGAGTTGAAGCCTGATTCTTAAACCTGCTGATTGATCAAAATTACTTGGATTATAAAGACATTTCCTTGCTTTGCCTTATTTATGGGAAAAATGGTAGGACAGATATAAGTTACATTTTATGAAAACAATGCCAGAGATTTACGAGGGACTATCGTAGAAGAAAATATCAGAAAGTTGTATGAGTTCATGCTGAGAAGTTTGGTTATGGTAATAAAAATAACTATAAAACTGGCTCAAAGCTGGCTTAGAACTAATGATCAATCAACATTTTAATAAGGGTCTCACATAAGAAGAAACTTGTGATAGGTAGGATCAAAACTCAAGACATTTGCAAGCTTCTGGATGACCGAAAGATCAACATCATCCAACCATGGACCAGTAACAACCAGATGCTCCACACAAGATTAATGGCAGAAGAATTAAAAAATAATCAGAGGAGCTGTCAAAGATCCAAGAACAACCCAGAGAGAGCTTTAGAAATAAGCTGTTGTTCTGAGAAAATGAAGTCAAACACTATGAAAGTTTACAACACAAGACTCCACTGCAGAAGAAAAAAATTGAAGAAATGTACAGGGTCGTTGGTGATAGGATTATTATTATTATTATTTTATTTTTCCAGGCTGCTTAACACAAAATTAGTGCACAGGACATTGGTGCTAAATACACAACCATGGAAACCGTATGTTGAGTTTCTTCATACATATTTTTTAGAACACAAAACTGATTCTTTGTATCATTCCACTTCATTTGTTTTAATATCTATCATATATCAATTAATTGGATTTGTATTGACATCTGGCATGAATATTATGCATATAACTGCACTAGAAAATGTTTAATGGGAAAAACGCTGAAGAGTTGGAAAATTCTGTCAGCCATTGAAAATTTTTGTTACAGCTTTAAGATTTAGAATAATACATGGCAGCAAGGAAACTAGGAAAGATTGGGTCATGGGATTGCACTAATTGATAAAATACTTTAAAGGCACATTCAATACAATACCTGGGGAGCTGATATTAAACAGCCACTAGTAAGAAATGCATTCAAGCTAAACAGTGTAACTAAAAGACATTGGAGTGAGGAGGAAAAACTTTGAAAGCGGAAGTGATAAAAAAAAATATCATGAGGCCATTATAGTTACAACAACAATAATAATAATAATAATATTGCACATTAACATGAATATTTAAAAATCTTCTTAGTTTAAACATGGAAAGTAGGGGGATTTTATTTTTAAACGGCTGTCAACTGGGAGCATGAGGCGAGGCGGCAGTCTCTGCAGGTGGGTGGCACGGCCTCTTTTCAACCTGCACATCACACGTCTTTTTTTTTCCTCTCTCTGAGGCATGCCACATCCAGGATGTTTAAGTCAAGAGACGATTCAGGTCATAGGACACTTGAAAGCTGTGCACTCTTTTTTTATTTTTTTTTATTTGATGGTCTGATCCAACCCAGGTGCACTGTGGGATGGATGGAGTAAGCAGTGGCTTATCTTTGTAGAGATCCCACACGCTGAATGATGCTCTTGAGCCAGTAAAGATGATGCTGAGTAAACGGTGCTTGATCCTTCTGTATGTGCCGTGGCATATGGCCATCTGAGCTCTAGAATGTGCAGACAGTATGCAAGGCCAGAGGGAAGAACGAATCAGATATGCATGATCCTGTGCAATTTAGATGAGTTGATATCTTCAGGCGCCAACTGCAACACACTGATATGTCCCTCAGCTTAGAGCACTTTGAGCCAGGAGCTAATTGCTGGGAAAGTTGTTTTGAATAATAAATATTGATTAAATTATTGGGAGAAAAAGAACAGGGTTATTCTCTTATAGCTTAAAATATGGGCTTTTTGTAGACGTAATCTATACTAGTCCCTGTTTTCAATTACAGCTGTTTATGGTTTGGACATAATACATCCTCTGATGCAACACTGCTGGTAGAGAAGAAATGAAGGCGTTGTTTTTTTTTCACAGATAAATATGTGGTTCATGTCTTTTATGGGCTATATAGGCCACCTGGATATTTTTGCTGAATTTATGACTGAGGAGATGTCAAAAGTACTAGTGAAAGCTTTTGCCCCATTTTTCAAAATAACTTTCAGTATATCAAAGCTTTTCAGTTCTACTGTATGTTTTTGACTTTAAAAAAAATTCTCATGGCAAAAAAGAAAACACCCAATCTTATCTGAATAAGATTCCTTTTCTCTAAAAGCAAGAGAATTTTCCTTTTAGATATGTGATCTTGCAAACTAACCTCAAGACAAACCCCCCCAAAAAACATAAGGAACATAATTACATGGTGGTAGTGAGATGTTACTCATTGGCATAATGTGGAACTTTTATTGAAGACAATGTGACTCAGGAACTAGGTGAATACACATTCAAAGGTATAAATGTGTAAAAAAAATATCTTTAAAATAAATTAACTCTTAATTGGAGTACCAATTTGGACAGAAAAAGTCAGCCTTCAGTTTGAGCACTTTCACAACATTTGAGGAAAAAAGAAATCTACATTAGCAAATAATTGGCACTATTGTTGGTAACCCTTAAAATACATTTAAAATAAAAGGCATTAAGTATAAATCTGCCCCAAAGTATTTCCACTAACTAAATGTACTCAAATTACAATTTAGATTTTTCTCATGTGTTTTTTCTTGGTGGTATTATGAAACTACAAGAAAACAAGTAAATTGTTAATATCTTAAAACCAGAGATGGTGCCACCTCTGCTCGGTGTGGGACTTCTCACCCTGCAGGCTTCACTTGTTGCTTTCAAGTTGAAACGTCATAAATGTTTTGTAACTTATTTCACCAGATGAAAATGTTTTAATTCTAGCAATAATATTGAACCAGTCAGTATCAGACATGATTATATTAAGATTTAGAGTGCAGACTAAGAAGTTCAAAAGATGTTTTAAAAACAGCCAAATATTGGAGCTGAATTGCCATTGCCAAGTTTTACTAAATTTAAACTGATTTTTTTTTAGAATTGGGATATTTTTTTCTGATAGATGAAGCATATTTATGAAGTAGAGGAAACATTATTATGTTTAAAACATTTTTTTAAATGAAAATCTGAGGGTTGCATTTGGATCTAGTCTCTTTTGCTTTGGAAACCTCCAAATAAAATAGTTCAACCAATTACCTGATGAGGTCACTTCTTAGTAAATAAGAGTCTGTCTGGGTGTAAAATGGTTGCTGTGTAAATCCAGCTGTTCTGTGAAGGTCTCAGCGGTTTGTTAGACAACATTAGTGAGCAACAGCATCAAGGAACACAGCAGATAGGTCATTGATAAAGTTGTAGGTTTGTTATGACAAAATGTGAGTGTGAGTACTTTTCCAAAGCGCTGTAAAGGTGAAGAAAACTTTAGCGTTGCAGCTACAGGTAGCCCACCTTCTATTTGTCAAAGGAAATCGTTTGAGCTACTTCATCCCCAGTGAGTTGTCATGAAAACAATTTCAATAACATTAAAATGTCTTAATTTTGCTTCCTGCATGTAAAATATGATGTATGATACACTCGGCCAAAGTCCAGCTTTAATCTCCTTCTCTGAGTTCCTGATCTGAAACCCTTTCTGTGTATCTCAGTTGCTGTGACAAATAACCAGTGCATGGTTTTGTGACTTCTAGCAACGTCCAAATGGATTTATTCTTGCTAGCAATTTCTCCTTTAGTGAGATAACTTTCAGCCAGTTGTTATGCCTAGTTCACAAAACAAGATTTCTATGTCAACTTTATCCCCTTCTGACAATCTTAAGAATGTCCCGATTATTGGGATGGCTCTTAAGATGTTAAGTTTATTCAACATGTTGGATTGTCTTGGCCCGATATTGCAGTATGTGTGTGATGTTCCCCGAAGACAAATGAGAACGCTGCCCCTATGAATGTGACGTGTAGCCAAGCAGAAAGCGAGGTGTTTGAAACATGGAGGGGATTCTAAATAGAAGACAAAAAAAAGGTCCAGTGGATGTTGGAGACGACTTCTTCTATCGTTCTTGGCTAATTGCAGTCCACAATTGTTTCTTCCCCGTCGGCCGTGTTTGTTTACTCTAAGGTCAAGTTTGGTCTTGAGAAGTTTTGCGAGATTTCCTATCACACATCTGAATGTTGATGAGTGAAATCGGTTTTTACCGTCATGCGTGTAGTTTCTCATGATTTGAAAATTGCCCGATCAATTTAAAAATTTTGCTGTGTGAACTTGGCATTAAGATAGCTGAAGTAATCAACACTAACTTCATTTGCATTTTTCTAACCAAGACAGCCTATGTTTGTTGATCAGTTAAATCATGCCAAATGCTGAAAGTAAAAGAAAAAAACAAACAAACAAAAAAAACAATAGCTGAAACATAAGCAGGTGTTTTGATTCTGTTCTGATGGGGTCAAATTAGCAACAGGGATGCTGTCTCATTGTCATTTATTTGGCATCACCTATGAGAACTGCCTTTTACTGCTCATTAACTCAGATGTGGGTTTACATTGTAACATGAAGACTTTTATTGCAAATTATACGGATTCGGTAAAAGGGACTTGTTAATACCATATTCAAAAAATAATAATCAACATCCAGTACATTTCATATGGAATACTAGCATGGTCTTAAGTGCTCAAACAAGCAACCAGCATAACTCCAGACTGTCACCACAATGTGCCACAACAATCATTATCATTATAACTCAAGAGCAAGTTGATTGAAAAAAAGTAAAATAAAATCATATACAAACACAGCCTGGTGATCTGTAGAGGTATGTATTTTCAGACCAGGGTTATGAAACAAGATTTTGTAAAGGAACAAAATGAAAACTTCTTCCATTCATTAGAAAGTGTGAAGGTCTGTAAAATGGCCACCTTTTAAAAACACGGGTTAATTTTGAACATGCAGCACAACCATACTCTCTCCACATTGTCAAACACGCGAGTGTGTGAAAACTAGGACTACACACTGGCTCTACAGATCAAAAGGTACCTATTTTCTCCAAATATACACACATTGATTCTGTTCTATAATACTGATATACTGGTTCACACCCTCTGTTTCAAAAAGTAGGTAAATTTCATTGCAAACATTGTTCTTTTTAAACATACCTAAATCAACAGCAGTCATGGCATCTAAAGAAATCTGACGACATTAGAAACTATGCCATACTGTGTTTCATTCAAATAAATGTCACATATCCAGTTTTACATGTTTCAAAACGTAGTGTTTATACATCATTTTAATAAAGGAAGAGAATAAATATACGTCTGAACCATTTCCATTATACTTTAACATTTAAACAAAATCATATGGTGCAGTAAATTTATCGTTGGTAAAACAAACTGAAAATAATTTCCATACAAAAAGAAAACAAATAACCAAAATACCACCATGTAAATAATGACAGTGTTTGTGCTTTAAGTCTTTTAACCGCGATGGCTATTGTTCTACAGATTTTCAGTCACCTCTGAAAATACTCTGTGAACCTGATGGGTAAGTCCCTCAGTTGTTGGGTAAAATGTAACACATTTTAAATTCAGACAACCTCACAAGCATGTTAACCTCAACCAAAAATGCAGCATCTATATCTGAAGAATCTGATTCATAAAACAAAAATACATTTGTGAGGACTGTAATTATCCCCAGCATAATTCTTTATACTCGAAGACATGTTGAGTGATGGTTACTGAATATTCTATCATCAGAAAGGAGGAGAACCTTGGTGAGAGCTTCTGGAAGTGTCCTTTAGGAGGAAAGGTAAATGTATGTATATGGGTATATTAAGGCATTTCAGTATCTCTGTTTTAGTGATGGGGCTGAGAGTACAATGCCTTCCAAAAATAGCCATAACCCTTGTATATTTAAATTTTTTTTCCCACTTAAAAACCACAAACTTAAATGTGTTCTATTGGGATTTCATGAGAGGAACCAACACAAAGTAGCACATAATTATGAAGCAGAAGTAATAATGATACATGGTTTATAACAAGTGAAATCTCAAATCTCAAAAGTGTGGCATGCAGCCCCTTTCACTCTGATAGCCCTAAATAAATTTCAAAGCAGCTAAATGCTTTCAAACTTTCACATTTGAAAGCATTTAAACTCAGTAAAAATCCAGCAGCTCTGTAAAGGCCTCAGACATCTGTTAAAGATAATCAGTGAACAAACTGCATCATGAAGACAAAGCAACATATTATACAGATCAGGGAGGACATTCGGGGTAAGTTTAAAGCAGAGTTAGGTTATAAAACAAAGCACAATTCAAATCTCTTCTGAGAATGGTAAAAATATAGCACAATGGCAAATGTTCCAGGACCTAAAGAGACAAGCAGGCAAGAGCCCATGGCAACAATGGAGGAGATGCAAAGATCTACAGCTCCACATAGAAAATCTTTTCACAGGACAACTATGTCTTGCATTATACAAATTGGCCCTCTATTGAAAACTAACAAGGTTACTGAAGTTTTAAAGGACAAATTAATGACCCTCTCCTGTTTGCCAGTTAAGGGAGATCACAAGAAGGCAAAAACATGAGATGAGACCGAAGAAAACGTAATGGCCTACATGCAAAACGAACACACTGTCCACTATAAAAACAGATGGTTGTGGAAGCATGTTGCTGTGAGGAGGCTATTCTTCAATAGGGACAGGGTACCTGCACAGTTCTGTAAGAATTTTGTAAGAAAGAACGTGTAAACATTTCTGTCTGTAGATGAAAGCTGGTAGGTCTCCAAAATGTTGCAACTGCTTTTAGTTTTAACTCTGAAAACCAATCATTAACTTTCACCCCATAGTTCTGCACTACTTTGTCTTTGTTTATCATGTGTTGGTTTTAATATATTGAAACATCATAAATACACTTAAGTTTGTGATTATTATATGAACAAGTGTAAAAATACAAAAGTGGGTTTTGATACTCTTGCAAGGCACTGTACTTAGGAATGAGAATGCTGCTCTTACAAGCTTTTGCAAAAAGGAAATGGAAAATCTGCTCCCTTATGTAATTGGGCTTAAACTCTAATAGAGACTGATCATCTCTGTTCACCCTGGTGGTGTGAGGGGAAAAGTGTTCAGAGTCTCAGATTACTTTTTGTTAGGAGGGGGAAAATTGTGCTGCACAGTTTGTATTTTTTTTGTTTTTTTCTGATTTGGTTATCCAAATATTTTGGCAAAACCTGCAGCCAAAAAACGGTATGTTGCTGCTGTGTGATTTCAGCTAGAAAGTACCAAGTTAAAAAACAAATGTATCTGCTCTGACGCCTGCAGAGAGATACTTCTTTTAAAGAACTGCAAGTTTTCAAACAGTTTAACTCGAGCTCTGCGTTTTCCTCCTAACTGAAGCAAACTGCTGAAGCAATCAGAACAAGCATGACGAATAGGCTGTAGTACTGTCTGTTGAGAAAAATGTAAACAAAAGCGCAGCGATGTTCCTCCATTCATACTGTACAAAGTCATGGTTCGTGTTAATGCTCCTGGTTGGATGAGCTAAGCTGGTCCCACGTTCAAACAAAAGCCTACACTATATTAAAAAATAAAGATACGATACAGGATATGTTGCTACTTTGACTGCTGCCTGATCAAAGCTGCTAGGCAGGCATGGTAAATGATGGACCCATTTCCAAAATACAACAAAGCACACCTTCAACACTGTTTATCCACCTACTGAGTAATCATGGCAACACGGGTGCTGGGAAAAAAAAAAAAAACTGCCTTTTTTGTTCTTTGTTTTTTTCCTCTTCTTTTTCCCTGTATTTTTTAAGCTCACTCTATAATCAAAAATGTTATTGTTAGGAATCTAAATGTCTTTCCTTTGTTCAACAGCCCATAATACATTCAATACAACATTGGTATGGTAATCTGTGTTTTCAGAGACTTGGCACAATTGCTTCTTTTGAACCATGTACAAAAAATGAATGGAAAAGTTTGCGCCATCGCCTCACAGGAGAAAAAAAAAAAGCATGAAAATAACTCGTTTGAGAGGCTGTTGATAAGACTGGAGGTGGGCGTGAGCACTAAATCACAACGTGGTCAGTCAATCAGAAAATAAAATAAGATATGAGAAAATTTGAATAATAATAAAAAATATCATAGCATTTACATGACAGGATTTTCACCAAAAAGCAAAAAAAATAAAATAAAATAAAATAAAAAATATATTTCCCCCACAAAAAAAGAAGCTGATTATTTCCCCACCTCAGCTTTCTAACAAACAGTACCAGATTGGATTTCAGCCATCAGCAATGTCAAAAAAAGGACTCATAAATGCTCTGGACAGTCACTGTGTCTGCGCCGGCCTCTGCTAGTACACACTGATGAAGGAGGAGAGAGCCAGGACCAGGTATCGACAGGCCAGCGGGACATGGGCGCTTCCTGTGCTCCCATAGGGTGCAGTGTTGGGTGCTGTGGGCAGGAAACAAGAGAAGCTCTGATTAGTTGTGATTGCACTTTCACTCTTCCACACCCGTTATTTCCAAATCCACAGCAGGCTTGGTTTGAAGCTTACAAATGAGAATGGCAAGAGTGGCAATTTACAGAACCACCACCACTGATTTGTGCTGGTTTGTGAGGGGAACATTACAGAGTTATTCACAGGACTGAAGGTGAGTTTAGTACTTATACCTTTCTGTGCAATCAATGTTTTAATGCTTTAGCTGTTCGCAGACCCAAGCTAGAGACAGTTTACTCAGAAAACTGAACAAAAAATAAACTCATAATAAATAATATTGCACATACAAAAAAACACAAAGCAATGAAAAGCAGTCTCTGAACTGAAATGTACAAATATACCAAAAACTTTTAGATAAGATTTATAATGGGATTTGAAATATGACAGAGAATAAAAGGAAGACTTATGTTGTTTATTAAATAAAAGTGGGTGGAAGCATGTATTTATTTATTAACTGCATATTGTGTTATTGTGTGAGTCACCAAGACATTTTCACATGATTATGGAACCTGAGTGGACCATTTTTCTTACTGTCTCTGGTATATTTAGCTGAGGAATGACTGACAGCTTAATTGACTGGACAGGACATTTTGTCCTGATGACATTCTCAGGGTCAAAATATTTTTGTAGTCTAGCACATTTACTTTAACCAGGGTATATTTTGACTTTTCAGAATAGACAGCAAAAAAGGAAAGTATAAGTATTGGCCAGCATGACTTTTCCATAATCAGGATATATATACTGTATATATATGTGTGTGTGTGTGTGTGTGTGTGTGTCTGTCCATGCATTTTGTAAATCAGCTTGTTCCTGATAGATGTTTTAGAGCACATGTCAAACTCAAGGCCTCTGGGTCAAATCCAGCCCACCATAAGTAATTTCTATTTCTGTGGCCCTCTGAGCTAGAGAACCACAGAAATAGGACTGTGGTTCTCTAGCTTGATTAGACAGTCGACGTTTAGAGACTGTGGTTCTCTAAACGGTTGTGTTCTTAAATATTACTTTATCAGTCAAATCAAATCAGTTTTCAGTTGTATAGAGTCATATTACATCAACTGGAAAATATGTTAAATATTTAAGTACAAATCAAATGCAGAGAAAGCTATAACATTTTAAGTTTGTTAATTGGTAGTTTTATGTATGCATTCTGCCACAACCGACCTTTTCAGGACATCCATGATCTTAATGTAGACCGAAATGAAAGTGAGTTCAACACTCCCGTTTTAGCGGACTTGAGTTTAAATTATTGAAAGACTCTCATATTTGCACTCGAGCATAGCAGTCAGTATCCACATGTTCACAAGGCGTAGAGTGGTTGCAATAACACCAGCCTCCACTCTGGATGAAACAGCCATGTTTTTTATGAGTGTAGGTCACTCACAGTTTCTAACCCAATTAGATGTGACTTGGTTGTGTGCTCCACTGAAAACACTTAGTAGTTTTAAGTGTTGCTGTATTGCATGTTGAATAGGTTAAAACCTAATTCAGGCTATATTTGTCATCAAAGATGTCAATTAAATGTAAATTTTTCTTTAAAAATCACTATGCTCTTGCTTTCTCTGGTATTCCTGAATGTGTCACCAATGTTACAATGATGCTTGTCCACCAAGATGAAATGTTACGTTCTGTGACACATTATAAACAGAGCTGCTCCTGTGTGTGAGTGAAGTTAGTTTCATTTTCAGAAGTTCATCATTCTTATTCATCATTTTCAGATTATCCCACTTGAAGGTTTCCCAAAGAGTCCTTAAAGGTAAGAAAAAGTCTAGAATCTGGTTTTATACTTTTTCAGATGTGGATAGAAATAGAAAAAGATCCAACTCTGAGTGAGGAAAAATGTTTGAGTTCATATAGTGAGCTACTTTCTTTGATGTGGAGTCTGTTACTGGAGATTTTAAAAATCAAGTCAGGGGAACCACATAGATAGAAGAACATATCTGTCTCTCTCTCACTCATTCAGAGTGAGAGAAAGAGAGAGAATTTTTGCGGATAACAGTTGGTAATTTTATCGTTTTGAGCTCTTGATCTTTGTCAGTCTTAGAACATGCAAGATTTGAAAATGATAGGAGTGTTTTAGGAATCTCATAGTCAAGTGAGATAATGAGGCATCTCTGTAGATCCTCCATGATGGAGGTTGACTTCCATAAAAAAATAATATAGAAGTTGCTGGTTTCAAATATAAAGGCAGATTAAAGGCAGTCATTTTATCTGTTTTCATATAATATCTACTTATGCTGTTGCCTATTGAATGGCACCAGTAGAACAAGTAATACTTTAGTTCAGTCATCACAGCATATGTTTTAATTTTATATTGTCTGTTTGTTACCTATTCGTTATGTCCATTCCAGGACTCAACTGCTTTAATCATGAAAATGCATTTCTTCCCCTTTTCAACAAGTATGAATTTTCTTTGTTTTCATTTATTCCAGTTTATTTATAAAACTGGATGGATTATATATAGTTTTTACAGTGATCAAGGATGTTGTTGTGGCTCTTCAACTTTACTTAGCAACAGCAAGGGTAAAAACAGTTTGGATCGTTAAAGTTGCTGACCTTTACTGTAGAACATACAGATAGAGATCAGGGTTTTGCAATGCTAAACGTGCTAATTATCCTAGTGATTAAAATAACACTGTAAAGCAAGTTTAAAATGCCAATGATGTAATCATTTCTTCTTAAAACAATAGCAAAACCCTGCTTTCCCACACAGTGGTGTATCGGCTGCTAATATAAATAATAATGATTCTCGCACTGGTAAGGCTGTTTGAATATCTCATATACCTTCTAATGTTATAGCTGTTTAAAAATATTATGAGTTTGCTCAAGCTTTATACACACACACACACACACACACACACACACACACACACAAAACAGATCAGAAACTTTTAATATGGGAGAAATTCCCACATCAAGCGGACAAAACGCTTACAATACTTTCCAGCTGCTATGACTGTTGCTAAAATGTGACACCTCGCTTTAACCTGACTTGAGATGAAGTAGGCAGAAGTAATTGGAAACGTGTCAAACTGACTTTCCTTCCATCTCATCTGTTTTCAGTTGTGAGTTAAACACTTATTCCCCCTTTTCCTTCCCCTCATATTGCTGGCCAACAGACCCCATCAGAGGAGAGAAGGATAAATGAGGGCAACACAAGTTCCTTTCTCTCACTGCTACAGAAGGAGGCTTTTGTTTTGTGCTGTTTGTGTTTCTCTGACCAGCGGACAGCCACGGTAATATGAACAGGTCTCTCAGGGGAGCTACGTGTGCTGGACAAAGAAGTAGAGGGCAGCTTTTCATTTGGAGGGGCTACTCTGCTGCCTCTATACCCCCCAACCCCCTCCATCACAGATACACTCTTTTAGCCTGCGGCTCAATAAACCCCACCTCGTGGGTTACAAAGAACACTCTCCATCAATGGGCACATATACCTGCGTGTACAGGTCACATGCATGCCTGCACACGGAGCACAGCAAGGTGGTGCAAACAGGCTCTGCTGTACCAAGGGAAATCATGTGGTGAACAGCCCATATCAGCAGGGCGCCTCTATTTACACTGCCAGGTAATTAGTTCACAATGTACAGTAACTCCTCTGAAGTAGACGATGTGTTGCACAAACAGCAAAATAACCTAACATGCGCTTGCGCTCGTACAGCGCAGGTAAACACAAGAGATCTTGGGCAGATAGTTCTTCTCTTTGTGTTTGTGAGGTTAAAAAACGACTCGCGGTTGTTTCTCTTCAGACGGAGATTGTTATCCCACTGAACAATCGCTACAGAGAAGCATGTTTTTATTTAACTTGTGTGGGTTGTTATTAGGGCGGAATATGTCTGCTACAGTATCAAAATAAATAGGATGATTTAGAGATTGATTTTGTCACCAATGCAATAGCCTGCTGTAAACAGTATTCAGAGGCAAAAATCCAACAAAAAACAAACAAAAAAAAAAGATCCCATTATCACCTGACACTGCTCTGCTTTTACCTGACATTTTCAAGCATTATTTGTCAGCACTGAAGTTGTTTACCTTTTTACGTTGATAACATGGCACGCTTGACAGATGGAAATAGAGATAGGAGGGAAAAAATGAATACAGGACCACATATGGGTGCAAATTTTGATGATTTAGTGGGATGCATGGCTGCCCCTCTTTCCTCTCTGCCTTTTTATCTTTGTCTCCCCTTTCTTTCCCCATCCTCTCTCTTTGTATCCCTTCTCTCTCCTCCTGTCCAGAGTACACGATAATGACACAGTTTTCCCGGGCTGCGAGAGTGAGCCGAGGAACGGTAACCATGGCAACAGCTCCCGTCCTGCTCAGCCGACCCACCGTACCTCGAGCTCGAGTGCGCTTGCACAGAGCTACCCGTGCTCAAACAAATCTTTTAGCGTCTGTTTCCGTGCGCTTGTGTGCACCTCAGGTGGCGTGGTGGGGGTGAAAAAAAAAGAGAGGCAGATTTCACTATTTCTCTACTTTGATTTCTTATCTGATCAGTGTCAGTGCAGTTTGCCGGTCGCAGGATTCCCTTTCATATCTCCGCTTTTCATGCAGCAGTTTAAGACGCTTGGTAAGTAATTACTGGCTCACTGGTTTGGTTTGCAGTGACAGGCCTGGAGAGCGTAACAATAAACCCCTCAGTGCTTCAGGAGAGGAAGTGGAAGGTAATGCTGGTGCAGCTGCCCCCTCACAGCATTTAAGTTTCGAGGTGTTTAATATCTTCCGATGTCACTGGAAAGAGCAGGAGCCTCCTTTTGTTTTGACTGTGTGGGCTGTAACTTGCCACTTTAATTAACTCCCCAACCAGGAACTGCCTGCTATGCCTTCACTCTTCTCATTAACATGAAGGTAAGGAGACAGACCCACAGAAACTGAGAAAGAAATAAAGGGAGATAGAGGCAGCGGAAGGATTCATCAAAAGAGACAGAACTGGGAAAAATTAGACATTGATTGAAAGGGGTTCAAGAACGGAGCTGGCGCACCGGCGTCTGGCGGACACAAGAGGAGAAAAAAAAACAACACGAAAAAGAGCAAGTGGGAGTGGGCTCTGCTTCTTTGGAGTTAGAATTTAATTGCCATGTACATCAACACCAAGTTACAATAACACACCAGAATCCCAGACAATACATCACAGAGAAACCAACAGCATCACAAAGCACCAATGCAGGGAGGAGAAGCAGCACTCCAAAGGGAGAGCAGCAGAGGAGATAAGTGGAGATGAAAGCGACACGCTTCAATTACTGTTTTGCAACAGAATTAAAATTGAAAAAAGAGAAGAAAAAAAATAACTATAAGCTTTGTAGCTGAAGTTATATGAAAATTACAATCAATGGTTCTTTCTCCTGTATAAGGAGAGCAGCCATTAGCTTTAAATAGCCTGCTGAAGCATGAGCCGCACTTATTCCCCTGTCCTTGTTCCCTTTCTCCGATGCCTCGCGAATCTACGTGGACAGCAGTTTTGTCACCCACATATCATATGTACAACAAATGCTAAGGCCCTGAACTTCAGTGACTGTTGAAAAAGAAAATGAATCAAAAATACATATGCAAAAGACATATGCAGGTTTTATCTTGCACCATGCTGTTACTCACTGGAAAATCCTACTTTGTATAGAAAATGTGTGCTGCTTTAATTTTTACATGAACTTTTGTACAAAAACACATTTCTTCTTTAACAAATCATGTTCCATTTTGACTACAGCCCAATAAAATACTTATTTTGTTATGCTGACACAGAAAAAGAAAATACAGCTAGAAAATACAGCTATTGACTATTTGGAAGTTTAGCTGGTGACAATATTAACTTATAAGTTAAGTAAAGAATGCTCATCCTTAGTCAACCACAATATTTAGTTGTTGGTTAGAAAGAAAACCCTGTTTACTAACATTTTAATCTGTGATAAATACTTTTAATATAGCTGCTCAACTTAATTAAAATCAATTTTACTTGGATTTTTGTTTATGCTACTATGATAAAAACATACATGTCAATTAACTGAGCAAACTCTTATAACCTTGAATAATATAAAATTGTTTTCATAATGAATACTGGAATTTTGCAAAAAAAAAAAAACATTTTAAATTTTGCTAATAGCTATTGTGAATTATTTTTTACAGTTGCATGCATAGAAAGAGGACAGACTGCACAATTTTAGAAAAAAAAAGAAAATTTCTTTTTTTAATGATTTTACAATTATGTCCATTATTTGAGTACCAGTAGTCAGGGTTTACTCTGAATTTACTGGTGTTATCCATTAATGTTTTTTGTCTATTTATTAGTACAGTTTTATCTGTTTTTAAATTACATTTTTATGACTTATTTAATTATAATTGTTAGTTTTTTTTTTGTTTGTTTGTTATGCAATAAAATGTATTCACATGTTGTGACTTGTCTTGACTTGGCTAACTTCAGGAATGCCTACTTGTTTTTTGGTAGGTTATATAAGGAACTGAGCATTTCCATATTGCTTTCTGTTTCAGTTTATTTATTTATAATACTTCCCTTGAGTTAGTTGTCTCCTCTAAGCAGTTTTTTTGTTTTAGCAGTACAAACATGGTAGCCAGCCAGGCATCATCCTAATCCCCCATGGGCAGCTTCAGAAAGGGCTCATGTGAGCAGGAGTTGGGGGAGGGGTTTAATGTCCTTGACCATCATTCAGTGGCCTCTATTCCTCCCCTCACAGATTCCCAGAGGAAGGCCACAAGAGTCGTTCCTGAGCCAGAACTGATCCTACACACACCATGGTGTAACTTGGGCTAAATCCCTCTACATGCAAGGTTCACAACAGCCACCAGGAGTGTGTCTAAAGCACATAGAAGTTGTCTTGTCTAGGCCATGTGCTGCTGTTTGGTGGAGAGTATAAATGAATATCATGCAGCACTTAAGACCTACAACAAGGAGCAGCAAAATATTGAAATGATACGGCAAGCTTTATCGCCTGCTCAGTACTTAAAGAAGGAGCATGAGAGCACTTCATGGAAGGTGATCAAGACATTTCCCATGTCTTACCTCACTGCAACCCCATTGACAGTGAAATACAACCTCCCCCTTCACCATTCATCTTGTTGCCTCGTGCCAGTAGCAGGCTGCCATATTAAGTTGGCGCACAATTGACTTGCCATCCCATCAGCTCATTCATCCATTTCTCTTTCTATTCCTTATGTTCTTGTACAAGCAAAGTGTTCATCATGACCAAATATGATGTTCAAACTCATCACCTCTGTCTCCCGTTATGATTACCAGAGAGAGCTACTGCACAGAGTTCTCATTCACTCGCACCTTGGAGCTCATTAGCCCCACCAATCATTTGCATTAGTGCTAGTAATGAAAAGCCTCCATTAATAAGATGGCCTTCAGAGATCATTTACCCTCCTGTGCCTCCCAGCACTGTCGTATCATCACAGTCCACTCCCCCCGCTCCCCACATCCTGTTACCTGTCGGTTATCAACACCCAGCATAATGCTTTTTGGGCTGGCTAGAATAGCTCCTCTCAGCATCTGTATCTGAAAGGAGTGAGACTGAGCAAGTGACAGGTCACCTGATAGCTCACTGAGTGAGCTGGAGGCTCTTGAATGCAGGCAAGCGCTGGCCTTCAGCTTGACTTAATCAACACCTCTGTGGGGTATCTGAACACTTGAGAGACCTCAGCCCAGTGTAAACGAGAGGGGGGAATCCTAACTGAGGAGACATTTCCACCTTTTCTACAGTTACTGATCCTTTCCCTACTGATTAGCTCCTCTGTTGTAATTCACCTTCTCCCCTCTTTCTCTAACTTTTTTAAAATTTGAAATAAATGTGTCCTTAGAGACAATCTGGGACTGTTGACCTCATTGCATCTTTAATTCAACAATTGCAGGGCAAAAAATGCCAAGAATTCAAGTCTAATACGTAAAACAAAGTGTACAAAATGTGAGGGGTAATCTGGGAGAGATACAAAATGTAGAAATTTGAAATCAGTGGTCTCAAACTGCTTTCCTTAATGGCCAGAGTCCTGCAACTTTTAGATGTATCCCTTGTCCTACACACGTGAATTAAATGGTGAAACTGACTTAAAGCATGCAGGTGCAGGCTACTACATTCTTCAGAGTTCTGCCAAAGCAGGTGTGCTAAAAGTTGCAGGACACCGGATTAAGAACTACCACATACTTTGGTGTACTGTGCGTATTTTGTGAGTCACAAGTACTCTGCACACATTGTCTGTGAAACCAGTAAGCGGAGGCCTCACACCTTAACGTGGCTGTCACATGTTTGAGTATCAGCCTGTTGACCTTTGCTTGCATGCCTTCTTTCAAAATCCGCTTTCCTGTCTGGCCACTGTAAAATAAAGGCAGGACGACGTATTTAAAAAGGAAAGATTTCATAGTTGAGCATATCAACTTCTTTCATTTCTTCATTTCCCACAAATTCAGCAATGGTAGTAAAGTACAAGGAGGACTGATATTTTGCTTTTCAGCTTAAAAATAGGAAAGAAAGTGGTACAAAAGACCATTATTGCAGACCAAAGTTCTTTAAAGCTTCTATTTTATTCAGACGCTCTTCAAAGTTTGACTCCATTTCGTCCACAAGATGGTAGATTCTCAACATCTATGCGCTCGGTGCTGAATGCAAAACAGTTCAATGTGAACACTGTTTCCAGCCGAGCAGCTTACTGTGCGACACAGCGTATGCATATGAGGTTGTAAAAAAATGACTTTCGCACAGACGTGTCCAGCAGACATGCACCTCAAGTATGTAAGGAACTCTGGGGAGAGAAGTAGGCCATAATATGTGGGAGCCTTTATTGTGTCACCTTTTAGTGATTCTTTGAATACAACCCATCAGGGTAATAAAATATGCAAATTTTGAAAATGGAGCTTGATATCCATATGGGATGAGGGGATATTTTGAAATACTTAGAGAAAGGCAATTAAGGTATGTAAAAGGTAAGATCTATGGATCTGTGCTCACTACAAAGAAAATTAATCAACTTTCAAGTAATATTCTTTATACCCCCTTCTGAAACAGAACAATCTTTTTTCCCCCCAGCCGTTTAAGGTATTTTTCTATAAATCTTGAAGATAAATATTCATCAACACATTCTCTGAAAAACAAATCTCAAGAATACAACACAGCATCCTCTGAGACTGTTTTTAATCACAGCAGATCCAACAGCATAATTACTCCATGACTTTAGCTGCTCCCACTAAATCTCCTTAATGTTCCAGGTTTAATATAATGCACAGGGATGCAAACAAATGGTGTCAGCATGTTGTAAGTTCCCACATTCCCGTTTTCTTCTCTCACTGTATGTGTAATAATCTCACTTTCATATTTGCGTCTCTCTCCCCCACTACCTCTGATAATTCCCTCTGCCCCCATTTCCTCCTTACTCTTTTTAATGCTTATCAAGGTTTTATTTCTCTGGAAGTCCAGCCGTAGGCTTGAATATTTTGCTGAGTCAGGAGGCTGCCTGGTTTCTATGATGTCAGCAACAATCTAACCAGTTATGAGGAAAGTCTTATGACAAGGTTGAATCTCTGTGAGCTTTTGCGTCGATACACTTTCTGTTGGCTCTCATGCACTCATTTCTTTCACCTGTAGCCATTCGTTGTCACATCGATTCTCAGCTGTAGTGTACATGGGAATATGATAAAACGGCTTCCTTTTGTCAATTTCCATTTAGGTCTTGATAAAGCAGCACAGCTGAATGTAGAGGGGAAAGTGCATTTTCTTCATGATAGATATAAGATAACTTTATCACTGCATACTGTCTGGTTATCGCTGTTCACCTGAGGCAAGTCAAACCTGATTGAAATGTGCTCATGCTGAGCATCTCAGCACAAGCAAACGGCTCTACTGCCAGTATTTGCTCGGATGGTCACACTATATGCAGAGCAATCTATAATTTTTCTTCATATTTACCTTCCTTGAGCTGTTAATTGATTTTTCTCAGATCAATTCTGTGGTTTACAGAAATTGGTGGAGCAAAAGGACTTCAATCAATTGCCGAGTGATTAGCATGTGCAGTGGATTACTTCGAACTGAAGGACTGCACAAGAATGGAGGCTGAGCGGATGGCAGGCACCATTCAATGGAGGCACTTGCCCTATCTTTACGTTACTTAATGTTGAGTCAAAGTCTGCTTTTAATAGCCTACGCCCACAGGTTGTTTGAGTGTCACACATGAAATAGCTCTTTATTTTGCCAAGATAGATCCTCATACCGTGAAGCCACTTTCCCCACCTTGTTTCAGAATGCTTGTGGGAGGTTCAGATAAAAGTTGCAGTGTCCTGTAGTGATCAGTATTGATCTGGATGGAGATTCTTTGCTGTGTTTTAAGAGGGGTTTGCACACACACCATCAAATGTGTAGTCTGGTATCTATGTGCACGAAAACTTTAATTTCTCAGGCATCTATCAGTTTAACAACACTAATAAATGTAAAAACCAATGGATATCCTGCTACTAAGTTAGGAACAGCCCAGAGGACAGTAAACAAAACAAAACAAAACAGTCCTTGTGCTAATGATGTGACCCTCTTGACACTGAGGAATGAGAATGAATCCCTTTTACACTGAAACTAGAAAACTAATTGTAGGGTTAGTAATTAATTCTTAATACCCTCCATCTGTCGTGCTGGAAATTGACTGCATGAAAAAAGGCTAAAAACTAAGTCACCAATGTCAGCTGCAGTTAATTTGGCGTCTGTATTTAAGGCATAAACAGAGAGGGGAGTTGAAATGTGTCATAGTGAGGCATACGTTCTGACATGAATAGGCTCTGACTGCAGATGGGAGAATAAAAACAGGATGGACCTTGTCTTGAGTGCAGTTATGCACACACAATAAATGGGATTTAATTTAATAGATTTAATTCAAGAAAAGTACAAGGAACATAGATGACACATAGCTTGCTTGAAGTACTCTTTAAAAAAATAATAATAAAAAAAATCATACCTGTTAATATGGTTCTCGATCATATGCAATTTGAGAAATTTTAATGTACAGTTTTATGTCGAGGTTTACAGGGTTTTTTTCTTGGGAAACATAAATATATAGAGACTGTGTGTAACATATGCAATTTAAAACTCTCAGGGTGATGTATTTCAGAGAGAAATAAGTTTGATTTTAAATTACCACTCCACCATTATTAGTGAAGATTAATTTGCCAACTCAAAATTTATGTAAATGACTTTAAACTGAGCCTGTAGTGCTCTTTCAAAAGATACTTTATTATCTGCAATTCCATTAAACTCACAAGCTCCTATGAGTGTAGCTCTGAGTGTAATAATGGTGCTTGATGAACATTATCACAAATTGTTGGATATAAAAATTCATTTATCTTTTATTATAAAATGAAATCTTTATGCAACCCATGTGTTTTTTAGCTGGATAGAGACAAAAAAGTTGGGAATCTGTGCCCTGTGTTGCATACTGTACGTATTCAGCACAACACAGTTCTTTTGAGAAGTTCACAAACTGATCATTGGGAGGAATCACAGTTATGGCCAGTTGGGGGCAGTGCCTGTTTCAGAGGTGTTCAGAGAGGATACCAATAGACTACGAGAGTTAAGATAAATGTCATGTCCTGTATACTCTATCTCAGCGCACATTTGGATTTTGAAGCTGACCAATAGGAGAGAGGCTGACTCTGAATGCCTGCCCACCAAGCTTCTCTTAAAAGGAGTCTGAAGGAAAACATAAGAGAACGTCAGGAATATAAAAAAGGCATCTGTAAATAAACAAACAAGGAAGAAAACAGGAGGGAGAAAATGCAAAGAGGAAATATTACAGGTGAAAAAGTGAAAATAAATCAATGTATGATTAAAAACCCTACAGTAAGAAAAAATACTTAAATAAATAGTATTATTTATTTAATAATACTATTATATATATATATATATATATATATATATATATCTATATATATATATATATATATATATCTAGATCTAAATATATAGTTATCTGTATCTGTATAAATATATACTTATATATATATATCAGCAACATCTCATTAATGTGAATGTTTCAAAATCTAATATCTCACATACATCTTTTATAACTTACATGAAATACTCTGACTAAAAAGTTAGTATTTTTTTGTCGTTTTTTTAGTCAAAAGTACATTTGAGTAATTATTTCATAAGCTTTCACATTTACACCTACAACCTAATATGACCATTGCAACAGAACCCATAGCTCTCAGAAAAAATGGATCATCCAATGTTACCATCTGAAACACAGTTGAGTTCATTTAAGACTGTTAAATGGAAATTACATGCTATACACAGAAGCAATAATTTTATGATAACAGCCTCAGTTTGCTGCAGAGGTTAAGCTCCAATTTTGATGCTTCAAAAACAATCAAAAGACTTCAAGAGCACCTAGGTTGAGGTTGTTTGAAACGCTAAAAAAGCAGTAAAATAAAAGTAGCAAGTATGTTGGAAAGTCACATCTAATTTTATGTGAGTGGATTCCAGAATTTAAACTGCGATTTGGAACTACTCATCTGTGTGTGCCCTCGACAGTCACAATAACTTTGAACACTCCAAAGTGTTTAAGCTTTATGAATAAGAGACTGACAATAACTCAAATGTGTGAGATCCCTAAAAAAATAGCCCTAACCCTTATCTGCTTGTCTGTAAAAACCCTCCACTCTAAATCCACTTTATCCTTTCCTGAGTGAGCTCCATCCTCTCTACCACACTGACACTATCGATGTGCAACTGTTACTGCTGCATAAATAACAGAAGCGATGAGGGCAACATGCTTTTTCATCTTTGACTATAGGATCAGTGAGTGCAGCTCCCAAATCTTTGTGCATACTACTCTCTATGTTCTTGTTTTTCGCATGAGGTCAGACACTATTGACTGGAACCAGTGAGGGGAATGAGTCTGCATTTACCAACAAATTGGTCCCCTGGATTGACCTCTGGTTCAACTTAGCTGGATTTCAGGAGAAGGAAACATCAATACATCTGGTCAAAGACATAAATCTCACTCAGTCACCAGAAATAGGGCAGACAGATTTACATTTACATACAGTATTCATCATCAAGTTGACTTTCTGCCCCCATGGCAGGAAATGTGAGTGTGGGAAATGTCACTTTAATTATACAGCATTCATAACATTAAGAGCAATTATAGCAGAATGTAAAGGGTCACAAAGTGCCCATATAAAAGCGACTAGTGTCATATGTCTAGAAAATAATGACCGAAGTTCCAGCAGCAGTTTTAAAATGCTGTTTTATTGGCTAGTAAGACCCAGAAGCCAATTACAGTCTCTCTGCAGTATCAGCTCTAATTTGTCCAAGTAGAATGTGAGGAAAGAAAAATTAACCTAGATTAATTGAATCTGCTCTTTTCCAACAAGACTTCTGACAGTGTTAAAGTTTGGTTTTCCATAAGTAAAGTTCTATTCAAACA
Organism: Alfaro cultratus; assembly: GCA_903066825.1. Lineage (NCBI taxonomy): Eukaryota > Metazoa > Chordata > Actinopteri > Cyprinodontiformes > Poeciliidae > Alfaro > Alfaro cultratus. Next base: position 39,541 of record CAEFZX010028483.1, read on the forward strand.
AAGCTTATCAATGTATTACTCGGACGTAAATGTGATAGTAAAACAACGCTCTTTTTTTAACAAAACATGCTCTCTAGGTTCATCTGTGATGCAAAACCATAGAATGTTTTTCAGAATGAACAACAATACCAGTTTGTCTTCTTTTGTATGCCTGACGATTCTCTTCACTTTTCAGCATTCAGCTTAATGCCTTTAAAGCTGAATCAAGAACAATAGTTCTTGATTCTGCCGTGGGCAAATTCTATGAAAAGGAACAAAATGCCTTAATCCTAACCAACAATGTTATGTCTCTGATTTTCAAAATCTGTCTTCCCCTTTTTGGAAGATACCTAAATACCACCAACCTTCAGGTTTCTGTGAATGTGGCTTTATCAGGAAGGTCCCCTATTTATTTTATAGCAAAAAAAAAAAAAAAAAAAAAAAAAAAAAATATATTTATAAATATATATATATATATATATATATATATATCTAATTGAAATTTAGGTGTTTAAAACTTGACTAAAAGCTGACTGACATAGTTCAAACTCACATTATTAAATAGGGGGGTAAATATTCAGCTCGCTCACAAAATGGTAGGAAACAAGACAGAGAACAAGAACAAACAAGAATTAGTCAATTTGTTTGGGAAAAGATTACCGTTTACCATTATTGTTCACATAAATAAAGTACAGGTTTTCCACATCCATACAAAAATGTCACAGGCTTAAATCCCTGTCCTTTCATTTTCAGGTCTCCTAAAAATGTTTATGACATTAACAGGAATTGAATAGTCTACTTTGATTTGGCAAGAATATGATATTTCAGTATTGTGATCTGCAAGAACTTGCACCACCCCTACTATTAATTTACCTTAATTTATTTCTACTGGCATGGTCAGAGAAGTTCATACCTGTTATTTTCCCTGATTTCTTAGGCAAGTCTCCCTGCCGATCACATATACATGTGAAAAGAGCTACGTCCCTCCTACATCTTCTACACCTGACACAAGATACACATCAATATCTACCGGATGAACATTCTGTTTTATTGGACAAATTAATACACAAAAGACAAAATTTTTTTTACATTACTGGTTAAAAACATGTTTGGTGTGTACAAAAAAAAATTGTAGAAAGTGGGGTAATAAAGCTAAATTATGAACCTCTTTCAATATTTTGAGTATTATCGACCAAATAAAACCATTTTAGCAATGGCTAAACTTTGTTGTTTCTTATAATAGAATTTGAATGAATCAATGACAAATGAATTCACTGAAAAGCTTAGCTGTTAGCCAGTCGGTTAAGAGGACAGACTTGCTTATTTTTCTGCTCTGTGTCAGGCTCCAATCTGTGCTTTGGCAAGCCGTGTTGGGAGGTGCCAAAAGGACAAGTACAACAAAGATTATTATCTGTTAGGGGAGTTGTAGTTTGTCTGCTTAACAATAGGCACTTCTAAACTGACATTGAACTAAATGCCTGAAGCAGAGGGCTCATGCTTTAGGATCAGGGGATGCAACAGATACTGATTAGTTCATTTTTATTAACACTATTTTTTACTATTCACAAAAACTCAGCAGCACAACACTTTGGAATATTTCTAATAAAAAACAAAACAAACAAGCAAACTGAAAAAAATGCTTAAAATAATAACCACTCCATTTAGCTCACTATAGTAGCAACATGATTTTTGTCATTCTGTGATCTCATTTTCCATAAATGGTAAGAACAAAGGTGTTCACTACTTCGCTAAAAATGCAGTAACGTGATGGAAAATGTTTCCTTACTTATCTTTGTCCAAAGCTATCAATATTTTATATATGTGTTCATTTGTTGCTGTTTATTTGTGTATATCTTGAGGTGAAATAAAAACAGTTGGTGATATTCTTTGTTTAGTCATATAAAAGAGAAACAACCACATTTACTATTAGACAATCAGATGATTTGGTGGGAATCAACCAGTGAGGCTGTAGACTCCTTGTGTTTTTAGATATTGGGTAACTGTATGTAGTTTACTTTACTAAACCTGTGGTCCTTCGAGAACATTTAAGTGACCTGCAAAAAGATAGTTCTGTAGGTTACACTTCACACCTGAAATAAGAGGACAATGCTTGTATGGAAATACAAGCATTTTTTCTGAATGTATTTTTTTATAACTTTGATATTTAGTGTGAATAAGCAAGTTTAGTTACTAATTATTTTACATATTTGAACAAAAAAAAAGGCAAAAAAGTGTAAGGCCTGAGGTATCTGATATGACTTGAAACTAGCTTAACTTAAGAAAAAAAAAAAGACTATATATTATGATAAATATGAACCATCAGTCTCAATTTCACTTGTGTGCATAATGTTAATTTATTAATCATATCACAAATAGTTGGAAAATGTATCAGTGAATATCAACTTGCTTCAATACTTTCTATGAAATACAAAAAAAAAGTGCTGCAAGAACACAATTAAAATATTGGTGTCAAAAAGTGGATACATTGCAAACCTTTTCTATCCTTGGGCTTGCAGAGAGCACCTACATCAATTTAGTGAAGCTGTGAAGTTTCCTGCAGAATTAATTTTAATTTGAGGAAGATGATATAAAGCACCTCCCGCAATGTTTATTTCAGCTGTTGAAAGTGACAGCCCAGTCCCTCATAATATGTATGAAAATATGCCATCCAGTGGCAGTTTGTATTTTAAACTTTGCTATTTTTGAGACTTTTTTTCTTTTTTTTTTGAGAAATCCAAACAGTTCCCAAGGATATTTTCAAGCTGGTAATTGCAATACATTCTTGTCTAGTTTATTCATTTATTTTCTTATTTATTTATTGGTTCAGGATAAGTGGAGTCATCCTTTGATTAGTGGCTGTGACGGATTTTCATCTTAAATTGGTCTGTCATTTAAATCTTAACAAGAAGAGCACACTAATGGCAGATATTAGTGAGGAAATTAATAATCCTTGGAGTAGGATATATTTTTCTGATTCCATTCCGAGTGTGGACTGCCAACTATTTTATTATTCGTCTTTTTTTCTGGTCTTTTTCAGTTTCTTTCTGTTGGGATGCAACTCTGGTGTTGTGGGCCCGCAGGGAGCCACCCACCATTACTATGATCTCTACATGCTAGATGGTATTAGAGAGAACAAATATAGAGCAAAATGGTCTAATCTGATCAGCTCCTTTCAAAACAGCTCAGACAAGGAGCCTGGGATTCCTCACTGCTAATTAACAATGTCGTCTGTGACAGGCTGTGGACTTGTGAGATGCTCATCTCATTGATAGTTTCAGACTTATTACAGCAATACAGCGGGAAAGAGGGACTTGAATGAAAAAAAAAAAAAGGGGGTCGTTCATCACTTCTGAGACTGTTACAACCTTGATGTGTTGAATCTCAAGATTATTTCACCAAAGACACGTCTCAGCACTTTGACTGACCTCAGTTCATCATTTGCAAATGTAAAGAGGGTGAATCCTTGTCAAAAGCCTTGAATAACTTATCATCTTAAAAGCTGGGGGAAATAATAAAGGGTTAATGGTTCCTTTTTGAAACCTTAGAAGCTTTACTGCTAAGTACTTGCATTTCCATTCCTCTCATGTACAAAAAGAGCTAAGGAAGAGACTGGGGAGCTGAGATAGCAGTTAACAGCACAGGATGCATAAAAGTGTTTGTGTATTCAGGTGGTTTGTTTTTCTGTTTATATGTGCACGTATATGCACGCATCCCCCATTAATGCATTTCTCTGTACACATAACAGCATACTCAAGTACTTTTACAGTGTGTGTGTGTGCGTGTGTGTGTGTGTGTGTGCATGTGTTGGAGATGATTTTGAAATCTTTATTCGCCATAATAAAGAGTGACATGATTCCAAGTTACAAAGAGCCTTTAGTATTGGTGGAGTGAAGCCATGCTTTAGACATGCCAGAAGTGTCAAAAGGCTTCGAAATCGAGTCGATAGAACTAACCTTATTTAATGGGCAGACATTTGAGCCATTTCCCCCCAAAGAGAATGCCATTTCTGAATGTCATGACCTTTTCTAACCGTGTTTAAAACCCTCCAAGGTCATTAAGGTGTGGTTTGTCAATAAAGCGAATTTGAAGACACTTGGGGAATGGTAAATGGGCAAAAGAATGACACGCGTGAGCAGGTTTTAATGTACATACCATTGCATATTGTTGATCTGACTGAGCTGGTTTGGTTACATCACAGTGATTGAAGATATGAATGGGTGTGTGGGCGTGTGTCTGTGTGTGTGCAGGCTTGATGAACTTTAAACGTAGGACACACAGCCTCAATAGAATAACAAAGATGAAGTGAAAAGAACAACGGGGTTATCAGAGTGTGTGTGTAAAGACGTCTGAGTGACATTTGTAAAGTGATGAGGAGTCCAGGCTTTTAGGACAAAGTGGGGAATTGCCCTGACTACGAGGTCCTAGTTCAGACATCGCCCAGATAATAGTCTGTCAGAGTAAAACAATGCTGTTCAATAGTTTACCCTGAAAGTGAAGAAGACCACGACTGAAGACATAGCAGTAGATGTTAAAAGAAAAAATCGGAGAGGGTGTTTATTAAAGAGCTTTAGAATTTAAGAAATCAATGGAGTAAAATCCTTGCTTTGTCAAAAGGTCATTGGGTTTAGATCTATGTGATTGATAACAGAATGTTATCGAAGGTGAAACAAGCGCAGAACATTAATAGGATTTACTGAGAATCCCTCTGATTTCAGAAGAACAGGAAAGTGTGGAAACTTCTGGTTAAAAACAATGGCAAATCATCCCCTCCCACCACGTTTCCTTCAGTATGACCCTGCAGACAAAGCAGAAACCCAATATCTTTAAAGCGCGTGACTCTCAGCTGTTGTGATTAAAAATAACTTGATTTCATACTTGCCCAGAGCTGGATGAAATGCACTTTAGTTGTAAACATTTCAACAATTTCAAAAGAATAACAAGGGTTTTTATGCTGGCTTTGTGGCAGATGTTTCTTTGAGTGAGCAGTAAAAAGCAACTTTCTCTCTTAGTTCAAGGATCAAAACAAACAACTTTTGTTCAAATTCATTAAAAATGCTTCCGAAGAATACAATAACAAAATAAAACTCTTTGTACAGATAAAATCAATAAAGTCAGCAAAAGTACTTATAATGGTATTACATCATATGCATATAAATTACTTCCATCCATCCATCCATCCATCCATCCATCCATCCATCCTCTAACACCCTTGTCCCTAGTGGGGTTGGGACAAGGGTGCCTCTCGCTAACGTTCCGGGCGAGAGGCGGAGTATGAATTACTTTCATACAGAAAAATTAAAAGAAATGTAGTGTTAACGGGTATCCTGATTACTTTTTTTTGTCCCTGAAACCAGTCAGAGTAAAGTAAGAACATATGTTAGCAGATACAAAGTCTCACATTGATACATAAAGCAGACACTTCCACACTACATGCCAAAAACTCAATAACATTATTAAAAGTATTGTCAT